>JAQZBX010005646.1:44165-55839 GCA_029593785.1 Cabassous unicinctus
AAAAAAAAAAAAAAAAAAAAAAAGAACCTATTGGAAGAGATCCTCTCTCAATTGGGAATGATCAAATTACATACTACTAGCATTACTACTACATACTACCATATGTATATTACTAGACCCCACCCCCAGTTTCTTTGATTCAGAATTTTAGAGAGTGAAGCTCTACATGTAGATTTTTAAGAAGTTCCACAGGGAATTCTGATGTGTGCCCCTCACTGACAACCCCTAGGCCAGCTGAACTCTGACATTCTTTGAGTATATGGGTCAACCAGGACTCAGGCAGGATGTGGCAAAGAACTGAGGAGCAATATCATGTTTAAGGTATTGGGGATATTTTAAGATATTTGGGGATATTTACCTGATACAAATGTTTCTGAGGAATACTTAGAAATATTTTCAAGCAGATGAAAGCTTCTGACAAAGAGGAGTTAAGTTTATAATAGGAAGACAGTCCCAAATATAGGAAGATTAAATTTCACAGCCAAAAAGGTTATTTTTGTCTTAACTGTGTCAGATTAGCTTAATCAGACATTCTTCCCGTACACACTTAGGGGCAGTCTTACCTCTCAAATTCCTTCTTAGTTCCTTTCTTCTATCAGTCCAGGAACAGTTACAGTAACATCAAGTTGTATCACACTCCTCCTCATTTACTGTGATTCAGCCTCTCTAGCTTTCTGTTTCCCAGAAAGCACCAAGTTCATTCTTGGTTCAGCATCTAGAGTTTTCTTCCAAAGGCTAGTCCCTTCGCACCATTCTGACCTCTGCCTGTTTTTCACCTTCTTTGAGAAGTTTTTCCTAACTCCCCAGTCTAAAGTAACTCTTTTTGCTCCCATTACTGTCTGTCTCATTACCCTGCTTTATTAGGTCTCCACAGCACTTATTACTACCTGAAATAATCTATCTTTTTCATTTGTTTACTTGTTTACTGTTTGCCTCCACAACTTGAATGTAATTTCCCCAATGCAGTGACATTTTCTATTTTGTTTCACACTTGCCTTGCACAGAATAGGTGCACAATAAATATTTGTTAGATTAATAAATGAAACATTAATGCTTTTTCCACATTGGTTTTCTCAAATAATAAACATTCCCAAAAGTATTAAATTGCTACTATGCAGAGTAATTTTTAACATTTTCCTGCTTTACCTTCTTAAAGCTTATGTGCTAGGTGAATATCATTGGGAATGTAAACTTAAGCATTTACAGAAATAAGCATAATATGAGATATCATGCAATACAACAAAGTAAAGCACAAAATAATGTTAGGAATACATGTATTTGTATTTCTACTCTATTACTCTTTCAAGCGACCATTTTGTAGAGCGCATCCTGCTGTCTTAGAAGCAACATAAAACAGAGACACAAAATCCTCAATGAAATATTAGCAAATCAAATCCAGAAATATATAAAGGAATAATACACCATGACCAAGTGCAGTTTATCCCAGGAACATAAGGCCAATTTAGTATTTAAAATTCAATCTATGTAATGTACCATATTATCAGTCTAAAAAAGAAAAAACACATAATCATATCATTTGATGCAGAAAAAAGCATGTGACAAAATTAAATAGCAATTCATGGTAAAAACTCTTAGCACACTAGGACTAGAAGGGAAATTCTTCAACTGGATAAAAGGCATCCACAAAACAAACAATCAAACAAAAAACAAAC
This sequence comes from Cabassous unicinctus, assembly GCA_029593785.1. Classification (NCBI taxonomy): domain Eukaryota; kingdom Metazoa; phylum Chordata; class Mammalia; order Cingulata; family Chlamyphoridae; genus Cabassous; species Cabassous unicinctus. The sequence continues at coordinate 45,839 of JAQZBX010005646.1, forward strand.
TTCAAGAGAGTGGATATGGCTCAAGCAATTGTGTGACTGCCTCCCACATGGGATGTCCCAAGTTCAGTTCCTGGTGCCTTCTAAAGAAGACAAGCAGATGTCACAATGAGCAGACACTGCAACAAGCAGGTGCTGCAACCAGCAAGACACCACAACCAGCAGATACCGCAATAAACAGATGCTGCAACCAGCAGATGACGCAACTGCCACAATGAGCAGATGCTGTAAGGCAGGCGATGCAACCAGCAGGAAGCAGAAGTGGCTCAAGGGGTTGGGCCCTTGCCTCCCAAATGGGAGGTCCCGGGTTTGGTTCCCAGTGCCTCCCAAAGAAGACAAGCAGACACCGAGCAGACAGACAAGGGAGCCATCAATGGGACTTAAAAAAAAAAAAAAAAAAAAAAAAAAAAAAAAAAAAAAAGAAAGAAACTACAGGAAACATTATGCTTAATTATAAAACACATACGGCTTTCCTCCTAAAAATGCAATCCCACTGTCACCACTACTATGCAGCAACAAGGCAAAAAACACAAACAACAAACAAATAAATAAAATGCAAATGGATTTGAGAGGAAGAACTAAAACAATCCCTATTAACAGATAATATGATTTTCTATGTAAAAATTTCCAAAAAAAATTTTTTAAACCCTACTATAATTTATCCAAATACATACAGAATCTGTATGATGAAAACTATAAATCACTAATGAAAGACATAAAAGAAGATCCAAATAAAGGGAGAGGCATACCAAGGTCATGGATTGAAAGAGTCAGCATAGTAGATGTAAATTCTCCCCAAATTTATTTACAGATTTATCACAATTCCTATAAAAATCCCAGCAGGATTCCTTGTAAATACAGATAAAATGATTCCAAAATTCCCATGGAAAGGCATAGGAACTAGAATAGCTACAACATTTTGAAAAATAATAAATTTAGAGGAATCACATTACCTGTCTTTAAGACTTACTCTAAAGCTACAGTAATCAAGGCAGAGTGGTTTTGACAAAGAGATAAAAAAAAAAAAAAAATAGATCAACGAAACAGAATAGAGAGTCTAGAAACACTCTCATGTAAATGTGGTCAAGTGGGTTTTGAAAAAGGTGCAAGTGCAATTAAATCTTTCAACAAATGATCTCAGAACAAAAGATCACCCATTTGCAAAAAAAGGAACTTTGATTAAACACCATACCTTATACATAAATTAATTCAAAATAAATCATTGATCTAAAAGTAAAATCTAAAAGTGTAAAAGTTTTAGAAGAAAACATATGAGAAAATTTTCATGAGAAAATTTTAGGCAAAAGGTTCTTAGATGTGTCACCAGAAGCATGATTATAAAAGAAATAAATAATAAATTGGACTGTGTCAAAATTAAAAACTTTTGCTCTATGGTGAATATTGTTAAGAGAATGAAAATACAACTATTGCCAGTAAGAAAATATTTGTAAATCATATATACAACAAAAGACTTATTATCCATAAATAATAAATATATCTTCAACATTAAGAAAACAAACAAGCCATTTAAAATGAGTCAAAGACTTGAACAGACACTTCATCAAAGATGATGTCAGAAGACATATAAACACATGAAAAGATGTTCTATATCATTAGTCATCAGGAAATGTCAATTAAAGGCAAAATGATAAATCACCTCACACTTATTAGAATGGTTAAAATAAAAAAAATACTGATAATACCAAGTGATTGAGAGGATGTAGAGCAACTGGGAATGTCATTCATTGCTGCAAAATGGTAAGACACTCTGGAAAACAATTTGGCAGTTTCTTATAAAGTTAAACATACTCTTACTATATAATCCGGAAATCCCATTTCTATATATTTATACTACAAAAATGAAAACTTATACTCACACAAAAATCTGTACACAAATGTTCATAGCAGCTTTATTTGCAGAGGCAAAATCTGGAAAGAACCCAAATGTCATTTAACGGGTACATGGATAAACAAACTGTGGTGCAGCCATACAATGGAATACTACTTATAAATGAAAAGGAATGAATTATTGACTTCTGCAACAATCTGGATTAATTTCAAAGGCATTGTTATGAGTGAAAGAAGCCAGTCTCAAATGGTTATATACTGTTTTAGTTCATTCATTTCATATGACATTCTTAAAGAGACAAAAGTACAGTGATGAAGAACGGATCCGTGGTTGTCAGAGATTAGGGGTGGGGGTGAGGTCTAACAGAAAAGTATAAAGGTAGTTTTTTTTTTTTAATAATAGAATTATTCTTTATCCTGAATATGGTGGTAGTTACACAAACCTACATGTGTTAAGATTCATAGATCTGTATACTAAAGAGTTAATTTTACTGTATATTAATTTCAGAAATAAAAGAATTTAAAAGAGACAGAAACAAAGGCAATTCAATTATCCAAAAATAGAAGTGGCAAAAAGGTCCAGTGAGAGAAGTTATAAGGAATAAGGCAAATGAAAAGTTTTGCAATGTTCATATGACCATTTTTCTAAATTCCAGATTTTGTTAATTAAGTCTTCTCTTGATCCATTTTTATGGCTGATTGGAAGTAAGATCTGATTTTTGTTTTATTTACAAAGAAGAAAATTTCATGCAATCCTTATTCATATTTCAAGTAGACTGAAGCAGCAGTTTCTTCTGTTGTTACTGACAGCCTGAGACATTAAAACTTGATTCCTTTTTAGCAACCCATTTCCATACCTTGCCAACTCCTTTTAAATCCCAGCTGCTTCTGAGAGATAGTGAGACAACTTCTAGACATTCCTCTACTCCACTTATCATTTGTCTGCATTGACTGGATACATTTCATTGGTATGACAACACGTCTAGATTAATATATAATAAACATCTTTTTAAGCAGTGCTCAGTCCTTTTATGATTTGGTATAGCTGCATTATTATGATAAATTACCTTAAGCAAGTTCAACCTGATAACTATGAAATAAGTCACATTGTTCTTCAATTATCCTTTTAATCAATCTCCCAGGATAATCATTCTGCCTAAAATATGTTTCTCAATACTAATTTCATTATCTAGGTGATACTCATCACTAATCATTAGAGTGCAATTCTCCATATTCTTAACAACTCTTACTTTAGCTTAAATGGGTGATTAGACTCAATATTCAGGATATTACCTGCACGGTGGTCTTGATAATATATTCTCCTTCATAACTATCTTCACATCATCCTACTAATAGATGTAAAAAAAAGATCTCTTATTAAACTTTCCCACAGTAAATCATAAATCCAAATGAAGATTACTTTTGAAAAAAAGAGAGAACGGGCTTTCTATTCTTTATGCCAAGAAACCCTTCTGGTAAAACTTTGCCAAACCGAACATCATAAAATTATTCAAAGTAATGAAAGGGAACTTCCTTTCAAAATGTTGGTAAAGCATTTAGGGATTATCATATTATTATAGAGATGGATGTTAAAAAAATAGATCAGAACACTACTATGCTTTCTTGATTTTAGTTTATAGTACATCCCACTAGACTGCATTCATTATCACAAATATTATATGGTCTCACTGATATGAGATAATTAGAATATACAACTTCAGAGAGTCAGAAACTAGAATATAGATTACCAGGGGTGGGAGTGGGAGTAGGGAGTTAATGCTTAATTAGTCCAGAGTTTCTGTTTGGGATGATGGAAAAGTTTGGTAATGGATGGTGGTGATGTGATTAACACCACTAGATTGCATATCTGAACATGGATAAAGTGGGAAATTTTACTTTTTATATAAGCAGAATAACATTAAAAAAAAAAAACCTATAGAATTGTACAACACAAAGAGTGAAACCTAATGTAAATTATGAGCTATATATTTAATAGTATAATTATAATTATATTGCTTCATCAATTGTTACAAAGGTACCACACTAATGCAAACGTTAATAATAGAGAAAACTGTGTGTGAGGCATATATGGGAATTCTGTACTTTCTGCATGATTTTTCTGTAAACCTACAATTGCTCTAGTAAAAAAAATCACACACACAAAAAAGAAAAATAAAGTAACTGAAAACTGCAAAAAATAAATTATTTCTGATGTTCTCTGTGTCACATCACATACCACCTATTGACAAATAATACTTCAGTCTAAGTATTAGTGACGTTCTACTTAAGGACACACTTTCCAAAGACATCTCTTGGTTAACCCTCAACTTCCATGTTACAACATGTGAAGGCAGTTTATACATGCCACTTACCTAAATAGAGTTTTCCTTACAACATATTTTTCACAATCATGGCAGTCTTTAGTGGTATTTATTATAGTTAGTAGACTTTGCTTGGGTTTTAGGAAAATGTCATCTAGGCAAGCCTATTTCCATCTTAGTTTGGGTTACACCAATTCTAGAGCCAGTCTTCAAGATAAAATGAAGCAGATATTTAGAAGCTACATCCTGACATATCCTGTAAGTTTATTACCTATATTATTATCATTACTATTATTGATATTATTATTTGACTTTAGGCTTTGAAAATTGAAAGCCTTTTTTCCCTCTTAATATGGAAACATTGTGAAAATTACTTATACTTGTTTTATTTTTTTAATTTTTAACTTAGAGCAGTAAAATTCACTCTTTGTGTATACCCTTCTCTGGGCTTTGACAAATGCTTAGGCCGACGGACATGTATCCACTACCGCAAGCAAGATATGGAACTGTTTTATCACCTCAAAATTCCCTTCTGCTTTTCCTTTATAGTCAGCATCTTCCCTACCCCTAATTCCTAAAAATTATATTTTAAAAAGTTGAAAATAGTAATAGCTGAAGGAATCCAAGTTTCGATGAATTGTTTCAACAAATGAATGTTTCCTGTCACTCCATATTCTCTTATTCAGAAAAGTTAAGGATACATTTTTGGTGTTATCGTAAAATCAACATATCATATAGACATCTATTTTAACAGCAAATAGCAAAGGTGACATGCTTTCACTTATTTGAATATTCGACTTGATTTTCAGGAAACTTCCCCATATCCTCCCTATCCCCATGAGAGTTAACATATGTTATTTCCTTTAAAATAAGATCCTATCCAATTGCTTGCCAATAAGTGTGATGGTCTGCAAGGCAAAGAAAAACTATATCCCACCATTCATTGTCACAATGACTTACACCAGCTTAAGCAGCAGACTTCCTAAAGCAAGACTTATCACTTCAGGGTTATTTCCATGTGACCTGTGGAGAATACTCATGAATAGGAGGAGAAAGCAGGTGGCTTTCTCTGCTGTAGGGCTGAACTCTTCAGTGTGAGACTAGAAGGCAGTCCTGAGTGTTGTGAAGTAATCATTAAGTTACACGCTTGTCATTTCTTGTACATTCACTCAGAACTAATGCACATCACTTTTTCCAATTATAATCACTCCACCATTTAACAAGCACAAAAGGCCTTAGATTCCAATTTGCCACTGACGCTTCACTTGCACTTGCTTATTTCTTGGCATTTCGGTCTTCCTAGGTTGTACATGGTTCCAAAAATGCGGCACGTTCTCTTTTCCTAAAATGAACTTGCAAATGGAGGCAACAAGACCAGCTGGACTCATGTTGGGGAGCAGGCCATTTTCACTGTTACGGTAATTTTTCTGTTCCTGTGATTCTTTTTTGTCGATGTAAATACATGTTGTTGTTTTTTTGGTTTCCTTATTGGCAAAGCTAAACATAAATCACACAATGATATGCTGTATATGTTTCTGTCCAGGCTTCTCTGCTGGCTCTAACAAACCTTTTCCTGTATATGTCTCAATTCATTTAGTTTCTCAAATGTGTTTCTGTCTTCCCCAGCACACGTACACACACAAGCAATCACCAGGCTAGAGAAACATCATTGTCTTCATACTTTGTTAGCTTCTGCTTCCTTCAGTGAGTGTTAATATCCTGGATTAAGCTGAGAGACATGCTAGCTTTGGATATGCAGCCTTAAACAAGAGCTACATAGAAGAGGAAATTGGTATTTTCATTTGCTGCACATGCTTTAATGATATTAAGCAATCTAATATGGTGCATACGCCAGATTTCAGTAATGCGTCTCTTGAGAATTTCAAATGGTAATGCCAATTTAAAATGACAGCCTTACATTTATATAGCTCCTTTCATCTCAGAGGTCTTTATACTTTATAAAGTTATATTGAGCAATCATTTCACTTACCCACCACAGAAATTCTGCCACCCCTAGGGCAAATCAAGGCTTACTTTAAAAATTGACTCAACATTACAGATAATTATGATAGGAGGCAAAAAGCAACATAGTCAACGAAACTGAATAGGGAATAGAGAAAGAAAAAATTATTTCCAAAAGGAAATCTGAACAAAAGGTAAGAACCAAGGAAACCAAACATAAATTTCCTAAGGTTATTTAATAACCACCAGTGCACAGGACTGTGAACTCCCATCCCAACCACTAGAGAGCATTTCAGGGATAACAAATTTAAGGCTGATTCTCTGAAGGTTAGTGGAAGCAAAAATTTAAAAAAGGGTAAGAGTTCTTAAACAACCAGGCAAAAAGGCTCCCAGAATTAAGATTCTAAATAAAAGTATCATTTTATCTCCTTGTTTAAAATGCTGGCATTTTCCCTCTACTTTTACATACTCCTATACTTTCAGCACCAGGCAAAGGTTTACATACACATATACACAAACTCACAGACACATTCTTTGGCACCTGAAACTTTTTAGAAAAACTTTTTATTTTGAAATTATTTTAAACTTAAAGGAAAGTTGCAAACATAATACAAAAATAATACAGAGAACTCCAATATACCCCCTACCCCAATATCCAGATTTACCAACTTTTAGATTTTGCCACATTATTCCAATTTTTTCAATTGTCCTAATAATGCCCTTTTGGGCATTTTTTCCTCTATTATTAGGTCCAGTCCAAGGTCATGCATTGTATTTAATTCTCATTGTCTGTTCAGCTCTCTTTTTGTAATCATGGTAACATATATACAACATAAAATTTCCCATCTCAAGTGCTGGCAAATAAACAATTAAGTGACAGTTACCATATTCACAACGTTGTGCTACCATTACCACCATCCATTACTGAATCTTTCCATCCCCCAAAGAGAGACTATGCACCCATTATCCATTAACTCCCCATTCCTCACCACAACCTGGTAAACTGTGCTTTACTTTCTGTCTCTATGAATTTGCACATTCTAGCTATTTCTTCATGGAATTGTACAATATTTGTACGTTCGTGTCTTGCTTGTTTGACTCAACATGATGTTTTAAGGTTCATCCATGTCATAACATGTATCAGAACTCTATTCCTTTTTACGTCCAAGTAACATTTCATTTTATGTATACATCACATTTTGTTTATTCATCTGTTAATGGGTACTTGGATTGCTTCCACCTTTTAACTATTGGGAATAATGCTCCTATGAACAACAGTATACACATATCTGTTTGAGACCCTGCTTTCAATTTTTTGGGTATATACCTAGAAGTGGAATTGCCAGGTCATATGGGAATTTTATGTGTAACACATTGAGGAAATGAAAAAGTGTTTTCTACAATGGCTGCACTGTTTTACATTCCCCCAAAAATGTACCAGAGTTCCTATTTCTCAACGTCTTTGCCAGCACTTATTTTGGTATTTTTTCCCCCATTTTTTCATAATAGCCATTCTAGTGGGTGTGAAAGGTATCTCATTGCAGGTTAGATTTGCATATCTCTAATGGCTAATGATTTTGAGCATATTTTCATGTGCTTATTGACCCTTTGTAGATCTTCTTTGGAGAAATGTCTATTCAACTCTTTGGCCCATTTTTTAATTGGGTTATTTGTCTTTTTGTTGCTAAGTTATAGGAGTGCTTTATATATTCTGGATATTAAACCCTTATCAAATATATGGTTCCCAAATATTTTCTCCCAGTCTGTAAGTTGTCTTTTCACTCTCTTGTTAGGCAATATCCTTTGATGCACAAAGTTTTAATTTTTTAAAAGTCCAATTTATCTAAGTTTTCTTTTGTTTTTCATGGCACCCAGAATTTTTGAAAATTATTTCCAAAATACATTACTTTAAAGATGTTTAGGCTCTCTCTGCCTAGAGGAGCCCATACCAAATCTTGGTGTGTATTTCCGTCTTTCTCTCCCATTTCTCAGCAAACTCTGTTCTTTCCCCCATTTCCCAATAAATTCTTTTTACTGGAAAAAAAAAAGATGTTTAAACAAGGCTCTCAAGTATCTGTAATCACATTTCCTTGACCCAGTATATTTATATTTAGTAATGATGAAAGGAAAGCTAACAAATTCATATTTAGTTATACTTTCTTGGGCATACAGTCAACATACTATAAGTAATTTAAGACTCCGTCTGGTGGAGGACAAACTAGACTCCAACTACTTACTGATGATAGGAGCAGTTAAAAATGAAGCGATCGTAACCATACTAAAATGGTCCAAATGGCCATACCTTCCTCCTTTTTGCTACCTTTTCTTGCCTGATAATGCCAGCATAACTGGTATGCCAACAATCCACAAACCTGAAGACTAGGACGATCTAAACACTTCTAGAATATCTAGGATTCTCCTGGGTTTGAGATGAGGCCTCTTCTAAAACCAGACTCTCCTATGCCTTGAGAACTGTTGAGAGAGAGGGACTTTCTGTCTCATAATCCATAGTCTTTTCCTTACCGATGATTAGACATTTTTGAAGAATTTAAGGGGCTATTGTTGAAAATAGATTCACTTGTGATTTTTAATTCCTAGATGAATCTTAGGTATTCTGAAGGAGATGTGGGGATTTGGGACATTAATAAAATGTAGAAATAGCAGCTGGGTGAAAAGTTGTCATTTAATAAGTTCATTACATATGGTGAACTTTTTATGTAAACATAATTGTGTTACTTTAAGAGATCTTCAGTTTAAGAGATATTTGCAGTAACTATTTTAAAACTAAATAAGATGGATGGTGGTGGTGGGGAACTGTAATGGGACTTAGCTCTGGTTAGTTTAAATTGAGGATAAAAATCTTGGATAAGCCATGGACTCCTGGAAAGCATAAATGAGAGAAGCAGACTGAGTGGGATTCTGGCAAACTGAAGTGCTCATGCTCCACCATAATGGAAATGTAGGTCCTATGTAGCCAAATATTATTGTTTTTAAAAGGAAGCCTCCCTGAACACTGTAAAAATAGCTTTCTGGATCAGATCTGGCCCATGTGCCAGAGAGGATTTTCTACTCCCAAGGGCCACCACTGGAAAGCCCTATGGTGATGTTAAAGCTCCTTTTATCTAATTCTGGTCAGATAGGTTTTATCGCTACCCTACCTATTCATTTCTCAATAATTTTTAATATATATTTCCCATTAATTTTGTTTACAAACACTCCATATCCACCAAACATACACTCTCCTTTTCCTCTCCCCCTACCCTCTGGTAACCTCTAATCTACTTTCTATCTCTGCAAATTTGCTATTTCCCAGACATCTCTTATAAGTGACATCATACAATATTTGCCATATGTCTTGCTTATTTCATTGAGCATAATGTTCTCAAGGTTATTCCATGTTGCAGTATGTCTTCAAACTTCATTATTTCTTATGGCTGACTAATATTCCATTGTGTGTATGTACCACATTTTGTTTATCTATTCATTTGCTGATGGGCACTTGGATTGTTTCTACCATTTGCCTATTGTCAATAAGGCTGCTCTGAACATTGGTATAAAAATCTGTTTGAGACCCTGGTTTCACTTCCTTTGAGTATATACCTAGAATTGGACTTGCCAGATCATATGGTAATTTTATATGAACTTTTTGAGGAACTGATATATTGCTTTCCACAGTGACTTTACTAGAGTTTCAATTTCTCCACAGTGTCTCCAAAACTTGTTACTTTCCACTGCTTTTGTCTGATAGTCCTGTGGTTTTTCTAAATGTCCAATCTGGTTCCTCACTTAGTCATTGCCTGTATTAGTCAGCCAAAGGGGTGCTGATATAAAGTATCAGAAATCTATTGGCTTTTATAAAGGATATTTATTTGG
>JAQZBX010005647.1:0-19147 GCA_029593785.1 Cabassous unicinctus
CTCTGTAAGGGCTGGTTCCATTCATTCTTACTCTTTGTTATCACCTGTCAGGGGTCTCAATAGAAAGCCTGGTTGTTTACCAGATCCCTTCCACTTTCATAGACCCCAATATCTAATTTTTTTCTCCTCAATCCCATAAGACTACTAAAAGTTGCCCTAAGCTATTCATTTTCTTTGCTTCTTTTAAATTGAGAGCTACCTTGATGGGAAAAGCAGCACCAGATGTTGGGCTCACCTCTTTTACTTCCATTATTTTAAGGATTTTGACCCCTCAATTTCTGGCTGTTTTATAGTTCTCCAATGTCATCAAAATAATTCCTTTTTATTCATACAGCTTTTCAAGTATGATTGGTGGATACAAGTTAGTTTGCGTTAATGGGAAGCAAAAGTTAACCTCTCCTATAAAGATTATATCACAGAACTTAACATCTATCATATCTAGGTTGACCTGAGAACATTTTAATATAGTGAAGGGTTTAATTCAATAACACTAAAGAATGACAAGATTCTAATACTTAGAAAACAATTATTTAAAGCAACACTAAATATATGTGATTTCTTATTATAACTGTTAATAGGCTGTTTCTTTTACATTTAAACTATTTAGATATTTCATTCTTTTAAATAGTGCAGTGATAAACATCTTTGAATATAAATCTTTGTATGATGATTATCTAATTATTTCCTGTTAGAATACTAAAAGCATAATCTCTGGGTTTAACATGTAGACATTTTTAGGGATAAGTAAAGTTTTTGCATTTTTCTGTCTTCAGAAATGTTTGACTATTTACATTCTGATAATTAAACTTAGTATTAATTGAATGTCTACCTCTTTGTATTTTTTTAATATAGAAGAAACAGGAAAATACTTATATCTTGGGAAAGGTTTTCCCCTACCCATATAGTCATACAATTTTATAAAAGGAAATTTTACTTTATTCTTCACATACAGCAAAATATCACTTTGAGCTTGATTCAAAACATATTAAAATTTCATCCATAAAGATCTTTTGTTTCTAAGAACATGTGTCAGTTTCTATCAAAGGGGAGAGTTCCCATGAAATTCCTGTTGTAACCTTAAGTACAATCTATTCAGTTATTGCTGAAATAATGGTCGGGTCAGCAAAGTCCAGCAAGCAGAAAAGTAACTTAAAATTTTGCACATGGTTTGCCATTTCCAACAGTTCTCAGTGGCATGATAGTGCTTATACATTGTCTGTTGCCTCCCATTAAGAAAACACCATTTGAGTATGTGTAATAAGAGTCAAGCGGTTCAGTTCATGTAGGGTAGAAAAAAACTCAGGTTCTGCACTTTGGGATAACGGCATGAAACACTGGGTAGCTACCTCTTTCAAAAAGCGACAAGACTATGGGGTGGCCTAGGGGCACCTCAGGCAGGGAGGCTAACTTCAAATTACCAGACTCCTCTACTATGAAGTGTTGAAAGGAGAAAGAAAAACAAATAATAAAGTTACAAAATAAAGTTTATTTTATCAAAATTAAAACTGTTTCCTTCTCTCCACTTCAGAGTAACCTTGAGATGGAACAGTGTGAGGATTACATTGCTATAATCCCTTAGCAGTTAGTTCCACAGCAGGAGGTGCCTGCTACAGACAAAATTATAGGGTTAGGAATGTTCACAATTCAGCAACTTGATTGGCTGGCCATCCCTCAGGGCTTTAGAATCAAATATTTGTACATCTAAATGGGAGCAAAGAAAGGAAAATGGATCATAAAGAGAGTCCCAAAGCATGTATTATTGAAATAACAGATGGAAATATTATATTTTTGAAACATTCTTTTTATAAAGAAGTCTTTTGAAGTGTGTTTTGGTAGGATAAGCTGAGCCAAAAGTGAGCCAAAGAAGGGAGGGGAAAAAAAAGATTTTATTTTCAAGTGGTTGGTGTCAGCAGAGTACAAAGTTAGCACTTCCCAAAAAAGGCATGTCCCAAAAATGCACTGCTCTACAATGCGTTTGCAAAGCCTCCACCTCTCACAGTAGTTGAGGGAAGGAATGATTCAGGATACACTTGACTGGTATTGCTCAGTGTGCATGGATAGTTTCCTGACTCTTGATCTCTGACATCTTTACAAAGAGTTTAAGACCTCTTACCATTGAATTTTTCATGTTTCCTAAACTGAAACTCAAGCTAAGACTTGGAACATCTCAAAACTGTTGTTGGCCACCTTATACTTGCTGACATTTTGGTCAGAAGTAGATTAAGATTGTGGATTTTATGCCACATGGATAATATTGCTGGGTCATCTAGTTAGGGTATACAGAATAAAAATGGAAATATGCAATTCATGGGCACGCATGCAATGCAGGGCAGAAAGGGAAAAAGTAGGTGAAAGGCCAAATGAAAAAAATTATCATACTTGCTTTAATTTCCTGTACATAGGAGCCTGTGCCCATGACAGAATCAACAGTTCAGAATTATTCTGTTGTCTTCCCAGGAGAAATATCTCATTACTAAGTAATCAATTTAAGTGCTTTATGGTCAGCCCAATTTCTCCATCTTGTAGCTCTCAGGACAAGGCTCAGTCTCAGCTATTAACTGGATCTGCCATATGATGGTCTGATTTATTGCATGGCAACTGGCAGTTGTACTAGTCAAGGAAAAAGAGAGAACCCACAGGAACACAATTATTTTAACCTTGTAACCAGACATGAACTATATCTATGACAGAAATCTGAATGCAATTCCTGGTTGAGTATATTCTTATGGGAAAAGACTATTTGGGGAGAAGGAATGGTTATGGTGTGAACAATGAAGGAAGTGCCAGTTTTCTTTTCTGTTGAAGTCCAGGCTATTGATAGATTTGCTGATCAGGTGATCCAGGTATTGGTAAGAGATTGGAGCTTTAGCATTTATATACAGGCTCTGAGCACCAAACAATAGCCAGTTGTCAAAGGGCAAAAATTGAGTGATCTATGGCTTCTGAAAAATCAGGGTGAGCAGTCGGGTGACAACCTCTGCCAAATGAAAAGAGCAGGAAAGAGCAAAAGAGAGAGCAACTCACTCCCACCCACAGCGGGGCCACCTCAGAGCAAGGCAAGAAAATGCTTTAGTTATTCCCCTTTGGGTGACAGCATCTGCTCATAGTCGACTCAGAGAGCCTTAGAAGCTCTAGCTCAGGGTTCCAGCCAACAGCAGAAAGAACTCTTGGCAGAGCTGTTTCCTGTACCTCTTTTGATCATAAGGCTTAGTCTTGGAAAGACTCTCACCAGTCTTGTGGTTTCCTGGTTGTGCGTCAGTAAATTCTGGCTGAAACACTTCACTTCCTTCAAGCCAGTCCCTCCACCAATGGCTCCTGGCTCCAGAGTTAGCTCTCTCCAGCTTTGAACTAGACTCCAAGGATGCTGCTGACTGCAGTATGAAACTTAAATGCAAGGGTTTACAACTGAGATGCTAACCCTCCCCTCTTTGCAATGAGGATCTCCTAAAGGGGGAGAAAAAGGTTTAATGGAGTCACACCAAATGTGCATAGAGTATTAGAATCATTGCCTGGTTCCCACAAAATATATTCTCAAAGACAATCTGCAATGAAATCACCTGGGCAACCGGTTAAAATATACAGATTCCTAGTCTAATCTCATAACTTCTAAACCAGAATCTTTGACTGGGAACTGGGAATCTGCCTTTTAAGGAATCTCCTTGGTTAATATAATGCACCCAGTATCATAAATTAGGAAACTCAGGCCCAGAAAGATTAATTAAATTGTCAAGGTAAACAGGTGGCCTGAATCTCCCTTAATGCTCTTTCCACCGTACCACATTGCTCTCTTCTGCTCTTTTTTGTATTTCTGTAATTTGGCTTGGGTCCCATGTTTCCTAACCATGGAGTTTTCCTGTGTGCCTTGACCCCATGTATTTCTCTGAAGAGGACTCATTCTTTTTATATAAGGCCACTTTCAAATATCACTACCCTTGACTCACAAAGTTTTGGAATAACGGAGTAAGTTCAGAGTAGCTATTAGAAAAGGTAATGTTTTTGCTCATCTGTTCTTGGTAAGAAGGTTTATATAATGGGACCTGAGACACTAGGAGTTTGGATAGCTCACAAATACAAAAAAGAAATTCCTCTGACACTTTAGTAAGTGATAATTACGTACAGTCATTCAAAAAATGTCAGGGTTATTCATAGAGCAAGGATTCTGCTGGGGAATTTGCAGGGGTGAAGGGGCGGGGGTGGGGTAGTGTAAGAAGAATTGAACAGAGAGCAAAGGATGCGCCAATGAAAATGGTTGGTTTTCCTCTTGAAATGAAACGGTATTTGAAACGTGAAATTTTGCAATGGATCAGAGCTATCATAAACAGAGTAACACTAGGAAGGATATATGTTTTTTCAATCACATATTTACAGAGCACTGAGTTTGAGCTGTTTCAAGTGGCACATATTAGCTCAGAGAAGTTGTAATTGCATGTGATTAAATACTTAATGGCATATTGCAAGGAAGAAATTTTTTAAGAGTGCAAGAATAAAATTGTGGTTGACAACACAAAAATAGAACTTTTGGGTTCAGATCTGAATAAAAATCCCAGATCTACCACTTACTAGTTGTGTGGACTTGAGAAAGTTACCTCACTTCTTCGTATCTTAATTTCCTCATTTATAGAATGTAGCCTCATAGAGCTCTTAGGAATAGTAAAGCAGTAGGGGAGAAAGTGAGAGGGTTGGGATTATTGAAGAAAATAAGAGGCAAAGGGAAAAATGCAGTTGAACCAAGGTTATCCCAAGACAAATACACCTAGACTAATATGACCAAAGGGTGAAAACTTAAAAAAAAAAAAAAATTGTGAGACAATTAATTTAAAATTTCAAGATTCCGATGCCATTAGATAAATACTCCTCCCTAACCCTAAGAGTATATAAAGATTGTTGAACATGACTAGAATACAGGCATTGAGTAAGCTCCATGAAAATCAGGGGGTTTTATCTGTTTTACACACTCCTATGCCCCATATTTTGTTGTAGCATAAATGAATGGGTTGGTGAGATGTAGTAAGGGCCCAAAGCTTTAATACAAGGCAGGAGGCTGATGAATATCTATAGATCTCTGTGCCTTTGGGTGATGGTTTATACTGCATGCAGCTGTGCCACTTCCCTTGGCTACACCACCCAAGGGGTGAAGAAAGCTGTCCTGTTATTTTGCTAAAATGCCTGACACTCTAGACTGATATCAATGAACTAGGCGATCAACTGCTTAGAGAGAAGTTCTTAAACTAGTAACAAACTGTCCTATAAATAGCATGTATCATTGTTATTATCTCAAATTAGATGACATATTAAAGTCAAAAGTGTGTCCTGAACATTTCCAAAATATTGCTACAAAGTAATGAAGGCTTGGTGAATAGGTGTGGGAAATAAACAGCAGCTTAATAAAGTCTTCCTGTATTAGAGTTGAAGTCCAAAGCCATTAAATGTTAAAAAGAAAGAAAAGGAAAGAAGAGAAAGATGGGAGGGAGGGAGGGAGGGAGGGAGGGAGGGAGGAAGATAGCACATAGGGTCATATACTTAAACCAAAATATAAATAAGCTGAAACTTAGTTGTTTTTTTATTCAAACTTTATTTCAAATACAGAAAACAAAACAAATCAAAACAGAAAAAGGCAGCTCAACAAGTTATGGAAGCATATTTTCTTATTTTTTCTTAAAATACCATTATCATAACAAGTTAAATTGGTAACTATATAATGAGTCACCTTGTCACAAAGAGCAAGAATATTTCCCACTGCCCATCACTGCTGTGTGCCCAATGTCTTGGTCAGTGGAAATGGTACAGTATGCTGGCTATAAGCCTCTGTTTGGCATAGACAGATGGGTGTTGGTTCTGCCCCACACTAGTTCTGTGACTTCAAACATGTCACTTATCTGCCCTGAGCCTCAGTTTTTGTTTTCTCTTGCAAAGGGAGATAAGAATCACACCTCCAAGGATTTTTGTGAAGATTGAATTTGATAATTTATATTCAGTGCTTATCCACACTATAGGATAGTGCTTGATACACACTATAGGCTCAACAAATAGTAACGACCACCATCATCATCATCATCATCATTATTGAGAAAAGAAAATACCTCAGATTTATCATTTAAAAATGTATGTGACTTGGTGTGGAAAATGGAGCTGGGAAATGTATTCATTGCTGGGCCCTGTGGGAGAAAGATCTAAAAGCTCCATTCCCCTGTGGTAGTTGGAATAACTATATTTAGCTTTTATATAGAGACTGATGATCACAAACTGCACGCAAATTTTGCTATCCTTGGCAACCAACCTTCTGGTTACACACACTAGATATTACCTTTTGCTGATGGAACAACTAAAGTAAAGAAAAATGAAATTCTTGGCTGGAGATCATAAGATGAGCCATAATTATCACAATTCCCCAAATCCCAGTCCTGGGTTCAGCCAAATAAACTAGGGTTACCATAGTATTTAACAGTGAGTCAATTCTAGAGACACATGAGCCGATTTTAAAACAATCCAAGTATACTTTGCATGGCTTATTTTGCACAAAGGAATGAACTGAAACTGAGCAAGGGGGAAGATAAGGTGATATAGTAAAGGAAGTAAGGATTCTGTTAGGTTCTGCTGTGAAAATAAGTAGGTGTGATTCATGAACTATAGGAAAATTATTCTGCCACCAGAGCACAAAAAGAGTAAGGTCCATTTTAGAGAAAACCTATTAACATGGTCTGTGTGATTATTGATGTAGTTGCATAAAGACCTAAAATTTTTTAAATTGAAGGAGAAATATTGTATGAAATTCTGAGCGGCCAGAGAAAGAACATAGAAATAGCAATAAAGAGACCTGGTTTTATCCAGCATTAATTGAACAGCTTTGTGGCACTCACTTAGGTGCTCAAATAGGGATATCTAAACTAATCTTACAGAATGGATATGAGAACATGATAAAATTGTTTTTAAAAGTAAAAATAATATACACATGTGTGATGCTTAGGCTAATGTGTCAACTCGGCCAGGTAATTGTGCCCAGTTGTTTGGTCAAGCAAGCACTGGGCTAACTGCAATACAAGGAAATTTATGGACTTTGGTCATCAGTGAGTTTACTGCATAGATGGCTGATTACATCTACAATCAACCAGGGAGATTGCCATCACCAATGAATGACGTTTTATCCAATCAGTTGAATGCCTTAAAAGGAGAAGTGATTTTAGCTTTCAGAGAGAATTTCACAGTTCGTCCTTGGACAGCCAACGTCTCCCAGAAACTCATCAAGCACCTTCATTGGACTTTCATCAGAGCCCCTGGTTTGCAACCTCCTGCAGAACCTGGACTTGTGCATCCTCACGATCATGTGAGAGACTCTTATAAAATCTTATACTATTTGAAGATATCCCCGGTTGATTCTGTTTCCCTAGAGAACCCTGACTAATATAGCTTGGTACCGGAAGTGGTACTTGAGGAACAGAATCTTAAACATGGGATGTCTGAGGTGGTTCTGGGAATTTTGCAATTGGCTCTCTACTTTAATTGGACTCAAGGGTACTAATGACTCCCTTTCCAATAATGAAATGGTTGCTAACAGTCCATGGTGAGAGTTGGCAATGGACATATGCAAAATATCATCACTGGATTCCTCTACTTCCATGCTTATAAGAAGCAAGGATCTGGGTCAGAGTGTTTTCAACACCTTAACAGAGTTTTGTGGAGTCAAAATGTATAATGATGTTGGCTGGCTCCTCCTAGATAATCTGGATATAGTTACAAAAGAAAGAGATGAGCTCAAGTCTTCAAATTTGCAACTTAAATGCCACTTGAATGATGTGAAAATTTCTATGTATGCTCTGAAAGAAAATCTTGTTTCCTGCAGCCACAGGCTTGAGATATCTGAGAACCAGACTCAGACTCTCATTGTATGAGTGGCAGAGTTACAAAGTTAAACCCACAGTGTATCTGTGGTTAAAGTGAAGGCATTGACTGGAAAGGAGTGGAAAACCGAGGATTGGGATGGAGACATATGGGATGATGATAATATTGATGGGGACATTGGAACCCTAAATTCTGCTGAGACTTTACCAGATAAGCCTGTGATGGCCTGCCCTGTGGAGAACACACTTTGTCACCCTTGGATCACCCAGCCTCCAGCCTGCCCCAGGGAGTCCAGACCTCCTTCCACCTCTGAGGTGGGTACCAGCCAAACTAAAGCCTGCACTGCCCAGCATCTGGCCTGCCCAAGGGAGTCTGGACCTCCTCCCAGCCCTGAGGCAGGTACCAGCCCAACTCCAGCATGGACTACCCAACCTCCACCCTGCCCCTAGGCATCTGCCTTCCAACCCTGCCTGAAGAGATTAATCCTGTCTTTCCAGAAGAAAATGCAAAGGAATGCCATGAGGTCAGTAGCTTGCAAGACATTTCTAATCCTTCTCCTTACCCACCCCCACCACCTCTCTTCTCTTTGAGACCTATTACTAGACTAAAATCACAACAAGCCCCCAAAGGTGAAATACAAAGTTTGACCCATGAGGAAGTATGCTATACTCTGAAAGAACTGCATGAGTTTTCCAACTTATATAGACAGAGATCAGGGAATATGTGTGGGAATGGATACTAAGGGTTTGGGATATTGGTGGAAGGAATATAAAGTTGGATCAGGCTGAATTTATTGACATGGGGCCCACTAAGCAGAAATTCTGGATTAAATGCTGTAGCTCGAGGGGTTAGAAAGGGCTCTAACAGTTTATTTGGGTGACTGACTGAAACATGGACATTTTGGCCTGCATGTCTGGCTTTGAGATGCCTGATTTGCACTGGTATACAGTAGAAGAGGGAATTCAAAGGCTAAGAGAGATTGGAATGTTAGAATGGGTTTACCATTTAAGACCTGCCCACCCACCCCAGGAATGTCCAGAGGACACACATTTAACCAGGACTGTGAGAAATAAGTTTGTAAGACTAACTCCATCTTCCCTGAAGAGCTCTGTGGTTGCTCTTCCCTGTAGTCCAGATATTACTGTGGTGACTGTTGTAATGGAACTAGAATCCTTAAACATTATGGAAATGAACAGATCTCGGTCTGGTAAAAGTCAATTATCGGCAGTTAATCTCTAAAGACAAGGTGGGCATGGCTACCTCAATGAAAGGCAGATTCAAAGCAGCACTCAAGATAGTCTGAGTCGCACAGAGTTATGGCATTGGCTAATACATCATGGGGTACCTAGAAGTGAAATACATGAGCAGTCTACTAAATTTCTTCTGGATCTGTATAAGCAGAAGAGTTCTAGGTCAAGTCAACAAAACCCTAACTCAAATTACAGATGCAGAGACTCACGGCCCCTTAATCAACTCCCAGACTTGAGACAGTTTATAGACCTGGAGCCACCTTTTCCCAAGGAGACCTATGACCTTTTACCAGAATAACTGTACATTGGGGAAAAGGAAATGATCAGATTTTCGGGGATATTTGACACTGGCTCAGAAATGACATTAATTCCAGGAGACCTAAAACATCACTGTGGTCCACCAGTCAGAGTAGGGGCTTATGGAGGTCAGGTGATTGATGGAATTTTAGCTCAGGTCCATCTCACAGTGGATCCAGTGGGTCCCCAGACACATGTGTGGTTATTTCCCCAGTTCCAGAATGCATAATTGGAATAGACATACTCAGTAACTGTCAGAATTCCCACAGTGGATCCCTGACTTGTGGAATGAGGGCTATTATGGTAGGAAAGGCCAAGTGGAAGCCACTAGAACTGCCTCTGCCTAGCAAAATAGTACATCAAAAGCAGTACTGGATTCCTGGAGGGATTGCAGAGATTAGTTTCACCATCAATAATCTGAAGGATCTGAAGGATGTAGGGGTGATGATTCCCACCACATCCCCATTCAAGTTTCCTATTTGACCTGGGCAGAAAACCAATGGACTTTGGAGGATGACAGTAGATTATCATAAACTTAACCAGGTGGTGACTCCAATTGCAGATGCTGTCCCAGATGTGGTATCATTGCTTGAGCAAATCAACACTTCCCCTGGTACCTGGTATACAGCTATTGAGCTGGCAAATGTTTTTTTCTCAATTGCCATTAGTAAGGACCACTAGAAACAGTTTGCATTCAGCTGGCAAGGCCAGCAGTATACCTTCACTGTCCTGTCTCAGGGGTATATCAACTTTCCAGCCTTATGTCATAATTTTGTCCACAGGGACGTTGATCTTCTCTTCCTCCCACAAGACTTCACACTGGCCCGTTATATTGATGACATCATGTTGATAGGACATGATGTTGATAGACTTATTGGTAAGGCATTTGTGTGAGAGAGGATGGGAGATAAATCCAACAAAAATACAGGGGGCTTCCACCTCAGTGAATTTCTAGATGTCCAGTGGTGTGAGGCATGTAGAGATATCCCTTCTAAAGTGAAAGATATGACCAAAAAAGAGGCACCATGCTTAATTGTTCTCTTGGGACTCTGGAGACAAAACATTCCTCATTTGGGTGTGCTACTCCAGCCCATTTACCAAGTGACCAGAAAAGCTGCTACTTTTGATTGGAGACCAGAACAAGAGGAGGCTTTGCAACAGGTCCAGGCTGATGTGCAAGCTGCACTACCACTTGGGCCATATGATCCAGGATAGCCAATGGTGCTGGAAGTTTCAGTGGCAAATAGAGATGCTGTCTGGAACCTTTGACAGGCTCTTATAGGAGAATCACAAAACAGACCCTTAGGATTTTGGAGCAAAGCCCTGCCATCTTCTGAAGATAACTACTATCCTTTTGAGAAACATCTTTTGACCTGCTACTGGCCCTCAGTAGAGACTGAACACTTAACCATGGGCCATCAAGTTACCATGAGCTCTGAGTTGCCTATCATGAGCCGGGTATTGTCTGACCCACCAAACTATAAAGTTGGGCATGCACAGGAGCACTCCATAATAAAGTGGAAGAGGTATAGACGAGATACAGCTTGAGCAGGTCCTGAGGACACAAGTAAGTTACATGAGGAAGTAGCCCAAATGCCCATGATCAACAACCCTGCCATGTTACCTTCTCTTTCCCAGCCTACAGCTTTGGCCTCTTGGGAAGTCCCTTACAATCAGTTGAATGAGGAAGAGAAAATTCAAGCCTGTTTTACAGATGGTTTTGCACGATATTCAAGTACCACCCAAAAGTGGACAGCTGCTGTAATGCAGCCCTTTTCTGGAATATCCCCGAAAGACAGTGGTAAGGGCAAATCCTCTCAGTGGGCAGAACTTCGAACAGTGCACCTGGTTGTTCTTTTTGCTTAGAAGAAGAAATGGCCAGAGGTGCATTTGTATACTGATTCATGGACTGTTGCCAATGGTTTGGCTGGATGTTCAGGGACTTGGAAGGAACATGATTGTAAAATTGGTGACAAAGATGTCTGGGGAAGAGGTATGTGGATAGACCTTTCTGAGTGGGCAAAAAACATGAACATATTTGTGTCCCATGTGAATGCTCACCAGAGGGTGATTTTAGCAGAGGAAGATTTTAATAATCAAGTGGATAACATGACCCGCTCTGTGGCTAATGCTCAGCCTCTTTCCCCAGCCACAGCTGTCATTGCCCAAATGGCTCATGAACAAAGTGGCCATGGAGGTAGGGATGGAGGTTATGCATGGGCTCAGCAACATGGATTTCCTCTCACCAAGGCTGACTTGGCTACAGCCACTGCTGAGTGCCCAATCTGCCAGCAGCAGAGACCCACACTCAACCTCCAATATGGTACCATTCCCCAAGGTGATTATAGTCTGTTACCTGGTGGCAGGTTGATTACATTGGACCACTTCAACCATGGAAAGGGCAGCGATTTGTTTTAACTGGAATAAACACATACTCCAGATATGTGTTTGCATTTTCTGCATGCAATGCTTCTTCCAAACTACCATCTATGGACTTACCATGGCATTCCACACAGCATTGCTTCTGATCAAGGAAGCCATTTCACAGCAAATGATGTGTGGGAATGGGCACATGCCCATGGAATTCACTGGTATTTCCATGTTCCCCATCACCCTGAAGCAGCTGGATTAATAGAAGGGTGGAATGGCTTTTTGAAGACTCAATTACAGCACCAACTAGGTGGTAATACCTTGAAGTACTGGGGCAATGTTCTTCAGGAGGCTGGGTATGCTCTAAATCAGTGTCCACTCTATGGTGCTGTTTCTCCCAAAGCCAGAAATCATGGGTCCAGGAATCAAGGGGTGGAAATGGGAGTGGCACCACTCACTATTACCCCTAGTGATCCACTAGGAAAATTTTTGCTTCCTGTCCCTGCAATCTTAAGCTCTGTTGGTCTACAGGTCTTAGTTCCAAAAGGAGGAGTGCTGCCGCCAGGGGACACAACACTGATTCCATTGAACTGGAAATTAAGACTGCCACCTGGCCACTTTGGGCTCCTCCTACCTCTGAATCAACAGGCAAAGAAGGGAATTACTGTACTGGTTAGGGTGATTGATCCTGACTATCTACATAATGAGGGTAAAGAAGAGTTTACCTGGAAAACAGGAGATCCTCTAGGGTGTCTCTTAGTACTGCCATGCCCTGTGATTAAAATCAGTGGAAAATTGCCAACAACCCAATCCAAGCAGACTAACAATGGCCCAGTATCTTCAGGAAATGAAAGTTTGGGTCACCCCACCAGGCAAAGAACAACGGCCAGCTGAAGTGCTTACGGAGGGTAACGGAAACATAGAATGGGTAGTAGAAGCAGGTAGTAATAAATATGAACTTCGACCATGTGACCAGTTACAGAAATGAGGATTGTAATAGTCATGAATCTTTCTTTCTTGTTTTTTTTTATGAGTATGATTGTATATATACATTAAAAAAATCTTTGTTTTCTTCCCTAACCTTTTCTCTTATCATATGACAAGTTATTTTGTATTGATTTCATGCCATAATGTTAAAGGATGTCAAGTTTAAGAGTGAATATTACCCAAGGACTTGCACCCTATGCTGGAAGGAATTAATGTGTTTCTGGTTGTACACAGGAGATCTGAACATTGTTAGGTGGAAATATATATATATATGTCTATTTTTGTTTTTACTTAGAGAATAAGTATGGTTTAAGGTAATGTGTATGGTTGCCAAGTTGAAAAGGGGTGGACTGTGATGGTTAGGCTAATGTGTCAGCTTGGCCAGGTAATTGTGCCCAGTTGTTTGGTCAAGCAAGCACTGGGCTAATTATTGTAATAGAAGGACATTCATGGACTTTAGTCATCAGTGAGTTTACTTCATAGATGGCCGATTACATCTATGATCAACCAGGGAGATTGCTATCAGCAATGTGTGATGTTTTATCTAATCAGTTGAATGCCTTAGAAGGGAAAGTGATTTCAACATTCAGAGAGAATTTCCCAGCTGGTCTTTGAACAGCCAATGTCTCCTGGAAACTCATCAAGGACCTTCATTGGACTTTAATCGGAGGCCCTGGTTTGCAGCTTGCCTGTGGAACCTGGACTTGTGCATCCCCATGGTCAAGTGAGAGAATCTTATAAAATTTCATACTATTTACAGATATCTCCTGTTGATTCTTTTCCCTAGAGGACCCTGACTAATACAACATGCTATATATTATAGAATTTGGAGGGCTTCATTATTAGGAAACATTGATTATTTCATCCAACCACCCTTCTCCCACCAAAGTAAGACAAAACACAACAAAACCTAGATGAATGTAGCCCTAAGTCTCATTCTCCTTTATCCACAAATATTATGTGTATTAACCAGTAGGTAATGGATATCATAAACTTGAAAAATTACTAAGGATTTGTATGGGAAACTGCTATAGAAATTCATTCATGGTAATGAGAGACTGCTGTAAACTGGAATAGTCAAGGAAAGCAAAATGTAAGGAAGGTGGATTTGAGATCAGACATGATGGACTTAAATTGCTAAAATGGAAGTGAGAGGTATGGTCAGGGATGTCACAAGAAATCAGGGTTAAGCTAGAGAAAATCAGAACTTGTATATCATGCTGAAGACTTAGAATTTTACCTATAGATGCTGGGGAGCATCTAAAAATTTTTTGGGTGGAAAAACCCTTGTGATATTTCAATGCAGGAATAACGGCCTATAAATACAATGGTGATTGTGGGAATTAAAATAACACAAAGTATGGGAGAGCTTTTAGGAGAAAAAATTTACAAAACCTGACAACTGATTAGGTGGAGAAAGTAAGAACAGGATTAAAAGCAGGCAAGAGTGAGTGTGGTTTTAAGCCTGGTTTGGGAAAATATGGTACCATTTATAGACCATGGATGTCAAAAGTAGAATATTTCAGTCACTTTTGAGAACACAGTTTTCAGTGTTGTGATTAGGGAGAGATAATAGCTATAAAAATTAGTATTGGCAGGTATGTTCAGAGATGTCACAAGAAATCAGGGTTAGGCTAGTGAAAATCAGAGATAGGAACCAAAGAATATAAGGCTATATTTAGCAAATATCAATTGTCTGTAAACATACTAGGTATCTTGTAGGTAAAACATTATCTACTTTGACATAAAGCAGGTCTAACAGCCTTACCACATGACCTTAGGAAAATGATGAATTTAGAACAGATAAGTTTGCTTAGAAGTTATCAAAGCCCGGGTGCCCTATTGCTTTACAGAGGGAGTATGACATATGTCACTATATTATCTTTTGTTATAGTACATTCTAAGAGTGAGAAATTATTATCTTAATAACTCTTGACATATACCTTAATAGTTGTGGTGGCAGAATAAAGGCCCCCAAATGGTGTCCATTCCCTAATCATCCAAACCTGTGAATATGTTGTCTTACATGGCAAAAAGGATTCTGCAGAGGTGATTAAGTGAAGGATCTTGTGATCATAAAATTATTCTGGACTTTCCAAATGGACCCAATGTAATTATCAAGGGTCCTTATAAGTGAAAGAAAGAGGCAGGAAAGTTAGAAAAAATACAGTGGTGGTTTGAAGCTGTATGTACCCCCAGAGAAATGTTTTCTTAAATCCATTCCCGTGGGTGTAAACCCATTGTAAACCCATCTTGTGATGAGGCTACTTCAGTTAAGGTATGACCCACCTCATTCAGGACGGATCTTAATCCTTACTGGAGCCCTTATAAACAGAATAAATACACACAGAGAGAGAAAGCCATGGAAGCAAGAGCTAGAGTCAACGAAACCCGGAAGAGAAGGGAGAGACCAGGAAACACTGCCATGTGCCTTGCCATGTGGCAGAGGAGCCAAAGATCACCAACAGTTGGTTTTCTGAAAGAAAACATCACTTTGATGATGTCTTGATTTAGACATTTTCTTGGCCTCAAATTGTAAGCTAATAAATTCTCATCGTTTAAACCAACCCATTTGATGGTATCTGTTTTAAGCAGCCTAGGAAATGGATACTATGCTGCTGACTTTGAAGATGGAGGAAGGGACCAAGAGTCAAGAAATGCCAGAAGCTTCTAACAGTTGTAAAAGACAAGGAAACAGATTCTCCTCCAAGAGCCTTCAAAGGAATGCAGCCCTGCTAACACCTTGATGTTAGCCTAATGAGACTTTGGGCCTGCAAGCTGCTAAATAATAAATGCAAAGTAATTAGTTCCAGCAGCAATAGGAAACTAATATAATAATATTCAATTTTATGAGTAACACATGATAATAGAAAATTTATAAATTATGAAAAGAATTCTTTAATAATATAAAAATCTAATTTACTCTTCCAGTCATGACAGAATAACTGGTATATGACTTGACCTCTACCATAAACAACTAGAAAATGGACAATATATTAGAAACAACTGTTAACAGTCATAGGACTGTACTCTTTAGGAGAAGGGAAGAAAATGAGGTGAGTTCTATAGTCCTCTAGCTTTCTTCTTGAAAATACTTTTGAGACAGAGAAGGAAACCAAGCATAGTATAGTGGTCTTGCTAAATTGAGGTGACAGAGATTAGAGTTTGGAGAGTTTAGAGGTAATGCAGCTTGAATTTGCAAGGCAGTTTCCTGGAGAAGAGGAATCTATGCAGGAAAAGAGCTCCAGCAATTTGCATAGGGGTCTACTTGGATCTTTCACTGAATACTATGCAGCATATTCAGAAGGTAAAAGATAAAATTTCATGAAGTTGAGCAAAGAATAACTACTGGGGAGCTATGAGTTTAACAATTTGTAGAGCTTAAACAGACTTGAAAGACATTCAAATTCCAATCATGCAGAGTAAAGGCCTTTTTGAACACCTGTGGCACGTAGACAAGATTTAAAAATAATTGCACCATTCTTGTAGTTCTAAACCAGCTCTAGAGGAGAGGCAACTCTAGACCTCCAGGAATAAAGCCTAAAATTAAGACTTGAAAGAACTAATTAAATTCCAAGGAAGCAGATGTGGTTCAAGCAGTTGGGTGTCCACCTCACACATGGAAGGTCCCAGGTTCAGTTCTTGGTGCCTCCTAAAGAAGATGAGGAGACGCAATGAGCTGACGCAACAAGCAGACACAATGAGCAGGGAGCGAATGTGGCTCAAGCAATTGGGCACCCTCTTCCCATGTGGGAGGTCCCAGGTTCAGTTCCCAGTATCTCCTAAAGAAGACGAGAAGAAAACAAGTGACCACAACGAGCAGACAATGAGCAGACACAAAAGCAGAGACAAAAAGCAGACACAACGAGCAGAGACAGTGAGCAGACAGTGAGCAGATAACAAGCAGACAGACAAGGGAAGGAAGCCATCTTGGGGGGGGGGCAGAATTCCAAGTAATTTAACAGGTACTCAAAACTAAACTCAACACTCTTTAAAGGAAGAAAAAAAAATGCATAGATTCATCAATGAAATATTCACAGTGTTCAGCACCCAATAAAAAATTAGTAGATAGGCAACAAAGCAAGGAACTATGACCCAGAACCAATAGATAAATATCAATAAATAGAAACAAATACAGAAATGACAAACAATGGTGGAATTAGCATACAAGGACATTAAAACCACCATTATAAATAAAATCATGAACCTAAAATAAAGCTTGAACATAATAAGAGAAATGGAAATGATATAAAAAAAAAAGAACCAAATTGAGCTTCTAGAGATGAAGTTCTAAAGACTTCTAGAATAACAAAAAATTAAACATTGCAGAAGAAAACATCAATGGATTGGTGACATAGCAATATAAACTATCCAAACCATAATACAGAGAGATAAAAGGCTTAAGAAAAAACATGAGGCTCAGTGACTTGTGGAATAATATCATATGGTTTGACATATGTGTAACTGGGTTCCCAGGAAAAAGTGTAGGCAGAAAAAATATTTGAAGAAATAAAGGCAGAAAATTTTTCAAATTTGATGAAAACTATAGCCCATATATACAAGAGGCCCATATATCCATGAAGCAAAATAAACACAAAGAAAACTAAAGCAAGGTATATTATTATCAAATTACTGAAAACCAGTGATAAAGAGAAAATATTAAAAGCAGCCATAGAAAACAGACACATTTAATATTTGGGAACAAAAAATGACTACTCACTTCTCATCAGAAATAAACAAGCAAGAATACATTGGGAAAGCACCTTTAAAGTGCTGAATGTAAAATATGTCAACCTAGAATTCTACCTGCAGGAGAAAATATCCTTCAAATATGGAGGTAAACAAAAATCATTTAAAAATCAATCAATGCAATGCACCCTATTAGCATAATAAAAGAACAAAACACATGATCTTTTTAGATGCAGAAAAAAAGTAATGAAATTCAATATTCATTTTGGTTTAAAAATGAAAAGCAAATTAAGAATAGAAAGCAATCTTCTCAACTTGCTGAAGGGCATATAAGAAAAACCTACCTAACTTCATTCTTAATAGTGAAAGACTGAATGCTTTCCCCCTAAGATTGGGAAGAAGGCAAGGACATATACTCTTACCACTTTTATTCAATGCTTCACTGAAGGGCCTAGTCAATGCAATAAGACAAGAAAAAAACAAAGTAAAATTATTTCTTACCAGACAACATAATCATGTGCATAGAAAATTCTAAATCTACCACAAAACAAAACAAAAAACAACCTTCTAGAATAAATAAGTGATTTGAGCAAGGTCATAGCATACAAGGGCAATAGACAAAAACCAATTGCATTGCTATAAACCAGCAGCAAACAATTAGAAACAAAACATTGTTGCTAGAAATTAAGGAAGATTTAATAGAGTGATATAGTATGTCCATGGATTAGAAGATGCAATATTAACAAGATATCAATTCTTCTCAAATTGGTCTCTGAATTCAGTGCAACTCCAATAGAAATTTCAGGAGGCTTTTTTAAATTATTATTATTTTAAGAAATTGCAGCTCTTATTCTAAAATTTACTTGGAAATACGAAAGAATGCAATGGAACAGAATAGAATCCAAAAAAAGACACCTCTGCCCCATATATGGTCAATGGCTTTTTGATAGAAGTGCTATAATAATTCAATGGGTGAAAATTAAGTCTTTTCAACAAATGGTGCTAGAAAAAGATGGACCTCTTTGGGGGGGAAATGAACCTCAAACCTTACCACATACCATAAACAAAAATTAACTCAGAACGTATAAGGGATTTAAACGTAAAAGCTAAAACTATAAAACTTTTAGAAGAAAAGGGGAGAAAATATCTTCTACCTTATGAAAGGAAAAGATTTCTTAGACTGATCATACACATACACACACAATAAAACCTACAACAATAATAATAACAGGAAAAATCATAAACTTAACTTCATTGAAATTAAAACAAACAAAATGTCTATTCTTCAAAAGACACAATTGGGAAATTAAAATGTGAGGCACAAAGTGTGGGAAAGCATGTCTGCAATATCTTATCTGATAAAGGGCTTATATGCAGAAAATATAAAGAACTCTTACAACTCTGTAATAAGAAGATAAAAAACACAGTTTTTCAATTCTGGGCAAAATATTTGAATAGACCCTTTACAAAAGAAAATATATAAGTGTCCAAAAAGTAAAAGAACCATTTCATATTATCAGTCATCAAGGAAATACAAATCAAACCCACAATGGAATAAAACTACACACCAATTACAAGGGATAAAATACTTGAATATTGACAATAGTTGGTACTGTTATGGATGAAAAGCAACTGAAAACTTTACACATGGCTGATGGGAGTATAAATGGTACAACCACTTGGGAAAATAGTTTGGCAATTTGTATAAAATTAAACTA
>JAQZBX010005647.1:19247-55807 GCA_029593785.1 Cabassous unicinctus
AAAAAAAAAAAAAAAGGAATGAATTACTGATACATGCAATAATATGGATATTTCAATAACATTATGTTGACTAAAAGAAACCAGAAACAAAAGAGTACACACTATATCATTACACAAAATGAAAATCTAGAATAGGCAATTATTACATATTTGCCAATATATATTAACTGTTCACTTAAAATATATGCATTTTATTGTGTGTAATTTATATTTCAATATAAATTGTTAACTTAAAATTTTAAAAAATATTTAAAAATCTACCACTATATTTTTTCTAACTCCTTCTAATTTTTCCAAATTTTTATTTCATTTTGAAATGCATTATTTGATATCCTTTTCCTTACCCTTACCATGTATAAGCAATTTACCCTATCATCAATAATTACTCGTAGACATTTATTAGCTTAATGATCCCTGCTTTATTATTTTAATAAAAAATTTTATTTCATACTTAGGAATTTAGATCTTCAATTTTTATAAGTAATATTCTAGTGATCATATTTGCACGTAAAGCTTTGTTCATACTTGTATAATTTCTTTGGGAAATATTTCTAGGAAAGAAAGATGGGGTTAGTGTGGCAGTGTGAGATTATTTATGAATCCCAAAAAGAAAAGGATTATGTTTGTAAACTAATCTATTCCTCTGGGTGTGATACCCTTTACATCAAATTCAGCTGAGGTGGCTTTGATTAAATTACCTGTTAAAAATAGGATTTTGATTCAACCACATCATTAAGGTGTGACTCGGGTTGAGTCCCCGCCTCCTTGGTGGGCCTGTATAAACGGACACTCACTCAAGAAGACACACAGGAAGAGAGAGAGAGAACTCTGTCATGTTTGATCCTGGGGCCCCAGGGAGAGATGAGCCATTCACCTGATAGTTTGCAGCTGGAGAGAACAAAGCAGCCCAGCAGCTGAGAAGGCCTGGAAAGAAACTAGCTCTATGCCATAGACTGATATGGGAGCCCTGAAAGGCAAGCCCTGTGCCAGCCTATGGCTGAGATTGGGAAGGAGCTGGGCCCACGGAACCTCAAGAGGAATAGGAAGCCCAGGAAGAAGAGAACAGGCAGAGATCAGCAACCATCTTGCTTCAAAACGTGGCAACAGAGTTTGGTGAGAAAGCAATCTTGAGTTGGAATCTTTAGGGCCTTGTAACTGTAAGCTTTTACCCCAAATAAATACCCCTTATAAAAGCCAACAGATTTCTGGTACTTTGCATCAGCACCCCTTTAGCTGACTAAAACAATTAGGTTATAGGTAAAGGAATAAAATATTTATATGTAGCCCCTACTTTTTCTGAAAATACTTATAAATATTCTGTTTAAAAGTGTAGCCACATTGACAACTCTGGTTTATGATTATTTCAAAACAGTTATTTTTTTCCTCTTAAGTTGATGATAAGAGAATTACTCTTCAGAGAAACCCAGATTTGTTTGGAAGATACATATTGATAACTCCCTTAGGAGTTGGGACAAAAGATATTGCAAACTGCTCATTGAAGGTAGGGTCTATTTCTGGTGGACGCTTTGCTTTGCTGAATCCTGTAAGTATTCATCTATGAACAAAGGGAAGTAGGAGCTGGAATGGGGATTCAATGTCTCCTTTAATAATAAGTTAATGAGCCCCACCACACACACACACACATACACATACCAATCACTTTACCACTTTACCTTGATACCTATTTTTCCACATGGCACTTAGCACCTGACATCTGCCATTCCACCCCTCTCATCCCATCCCTCACACCACTTCTTGGGATAATGTAAGCTCCATGAAGGCAGGGATTTTGTTTTGTTCACTATCATATCCCTATCACCCTCAGTAATTGTATCACAGTAGACCTTCAACTATTTTTTGAATGTAAGCTTGAATGAATGGATATTGAGGGACTTTAGCATGCTGGCAGAGAATCCTGGAGATAAAGAAAAATAACACAAGACTGAGTATCATACTTGAGAAGAGGAAATGAAAACAAAACAATTCTTGGGGAAGAATTAAAATGTCTAATGGAGATTTTTAAGTTGTTAGCTATGAGCTGTATTTAAATTGTTTACTATCAGTTTACGGTGGAACTCAACCCTCTATAAATCCCCCTGTAAATCCTTTAGTTAAGTCTATAACGTACAAGTGAATTCTTTTAGGGAAATGTGAAATGTCCTGAGTTCTGCAGCAAGTTTGGCAAGGGAAATTCAGAGTAACATAGTAAATAACTGTATAAATAAATTTAGGAAAATGCACTTCTTGGTTCTTCAGGGTTCTTAACCATCAAAGGATGCAAAAGATGACATGTGTATTAGTCAGCCAAAGGAGTGCTGATGCAAAATACCAGAAATCTGTTGGCTTTTATAAAGAGTATTTATTTGGGGTAGAATCTTATAGTTACCGGGCCATAAAGCATAAGTTACTTCCCTCACCAAACTCTGTGAAGGTTCCGGCTTCCTGGGTTCCTCTCTTCCTGGGGCTTGATTTTCTCAAGGTTCAGCTGCTTGTTCTCTCCACAAGGCCAACTGTAGACTATCAGGCGAACGGCTCATCTCTTCCCGGGGCCTTCTCTCCTTCCCCATGACCAAGCTCCTCTATCTGCTCGCTTCTCCGGGCTCCAGCATTAAAACTCCAACATCAGAACTTCAACTCAGAACTCCAGCTCTGTCCTTTGCCATGTCTTTTATCTTTGAGACCTCACGCACCAAGGGGCGGGGCTCAACACCCTACTGACACGGCCCAATCAAATCCCTAATCATAATTTTAATCATGCCCAGATGAACAGACCAGTTTACAAGCATAATCCAATATCTATTTTTGGAATTCATAACTATATCAAACTGCCACAACATGCATGATTATGAGTACATTATTTTTTATTCACACACGCTATAGCTATATTGATTATATTCTTCAAAATCACACTAAGGGACATAAAAAGATAATGGATTCTAAATGGGCAGGAACTAAACTAAAGCAGAATAAATAACCAAAGACACTGACGGTAAGCAGGTACTTATCTTAAAATTCATAAACAATTCAGATATTGAGTTCCCAAATTCTTGAAAGGCATTTTGGAAATAATAAAACCAAACTTACAGTTAATAAATACTATTCAACATAATATTTTCTATTTTAAGGTTTTATATTAAGATCAATGTATTTCCCCCATTCATCCTGATCTGTTAAGGCTGAAAAATCACAACATAAATATCTCCCCAGGAAGGCATTTTCCCATCAATATAATAACATGCATTACAGGTTTTCAGATTATGGTAGCAGTAAAAATTCCAGATGATTGCTTATTAGTCCAAAGTTGCTGTCCAATGAAATCAATAGAGTTACCACATTTCCTTGATTTAAGGTGCCATTGACTGTCATATGCACCATTAATTTAATACCATCTTTGGGTACAAAAATAGATAAACCACATGTTAAATATTCACATTGAATATATGATACATCCAACTATGGAAAAAATAGCAGATAACATTTCAGCTAATTAACTGGTTTGAGACCTATATCAAAACATTGAATGTTTTTGGTTCTCAGTTGCCTTAACTCTAAAAGGAGACTACTGTTTTCCATTCTGAAAGGAAGAGAAGGATGGAGAAAGGGAGGGGCGGGTCAGAAGATCTTTAAAGGACAATTCTATTTCTAAGGCTCTAAGGTGATGGTTCCATATTCCTTGATAATAATGAAATTATTGAGAGGGAGCAGATCTTAAATTGATTAATCCATACGAAGACTTGTGTCAACTTTCATTCTCATCTAAACCTTATCCACAATTCGTAAAGAATTTATACCTTCGAAACTCCTGATTTCGAGAAGGCCTTTGAAGTTGTTGATTTTAGGAGTTGGCGAGTCAGTCTTTCTTCATAAAAATCTTCGACGACAAGCACCAATAGCTAAAGTAGACAAGCTTCCAATGAGCAGGACGGCAGCTCAACTTCTAATAAGTTAATCCAATGGTTTTTGTCATGAGCAAAATAAGAAATCATGTTTTTAATCATACTAAAAAGTCTCTGCATCTTGTTAACATCTGGAGTTCAATCATTTCTATGCTAAAAACCGGGAAATGCTTCAGCAGGGCATAAATCTTGCCCCTCATTGTACATGCAATCCAGATGTGGAAGGAGAATTAATGTTCGTAAGTAACACATCTGGTGTCGGCAGCTTTGAGTAAGCTCTAATAGAAAGAGTGCGGAACTAACGTGACATTACACCTTCCCTGTGGCCAGGGGTTCTAGACTGAAGGTAAAAGCCTGCAGGTTTCCCTTGGGGCTGAGCAATAAACTGCACTAATCAGCTCTGGCATTGTGTTAAGCATAGGGTGTTTTGAATTTTCCACAGAGATTTTACAGCCCAGTAATTCCTACATTCCAACTGTCAAACTGCTTTTGACAACTCTTTAGATTTGCCACCATCTTGAAATTCCAAATGGAGGAAAGGCCCAGAGTCATTGCCAGGGTTTGGACTAGCCCATAAGGTGCCAGGCGAGGGGATCACTGCCAGAACAGTAGTGAGTGAACAATGAGACTGGCCTTACCTATCCATAGAAGAAGTGACTTAGCCCCCACCATGAAAGGCAGCCTGATGGAGTCAAAAGAGCACTGAATTTGGATTGGGAATTCTGAGCTTAAGTTCCATTCTTGGTATGTGTGTTGAAGTTCAAAACTGGGTCACCATTTCTCACAAGGGACATTTGAGAACCAAATAAGATAATGGCTTTTTGTAACAGAAGGATCAAGTCCAAATTTCTTAGAATAGCATTTTAATTCATTTTCTAATAAGCCTTCCTTTCCACCCTCATTTATCCTCAACATACCCTTGGGTTTTGCAAATATCTTAGTAATATCATAATATCTTAATAACCTAATAAATGTTTTTCTTGTTAAGAATCTGCTGCATCCTTTTGTGCTTTGGAACCTTTGTCCATGGTATGTCCATTGATTATAATGTTTGGCCTCAATCCATTTGCCTACCTAATAATTCTTGGGCACTTAGCTCTAAGACTCCTCTTCCCCTATAAAGCACTCACTTTTACAAGTCTCTATTATATAGCATTTTTTAGGGAGTATTATATATAGCCCATTGTTTTTTGTGCATATGTCCTGGACTAGACTGTGATCCTCTTCTTGGGAATAGTGTCATTTTTTATTGTCCTTATACACCTGTTGCCCCACACAGTGCCAAGACTTATGAGACACTCAATGTTTGTTTAATGATTTCAGACTTCTTTTTCATTTCAGCCACTTACTACTTTGTGATCTTAAACAAGTTGGTGAATCTCCTCATTACTCCTATTTTATAGATAAGGTAATATTACTTACTTCAGGAGATTGTTGTGAAGAACCAGGGACACAATGCATGTAAAGAACTTAGAACAGTGTCCAGAACACAATAATTGTTTAACAATTTTAGCTATTGTCATTGTCAATATCCTAAGAAAGGTTTTGATAGTGAAAATATAAAGAATCTAATTTTCTGAAGTTTGGGGCAGGGAGAACTCCATGAGGTCAGTTGCATTTGTGGTTCAGGCACTTGTTAATTGCTTCTCTTTAGTTAAGCAAAACTGAGGCTCAGAAAAGTTAAGCGTGCCCAAAGTCAAATTTGGGACCCAGAGGAATATGACCCCAGAGACTATGCTCTTAACCATCAAAGAATCTGTAAGAGTAAAGGTGATATCTCTTGGAGTTATTTAATAAAGTCTTAAGCACATATTTCATATTGTTACAGATGGCCACCCATTCAATCATATCTCTATGAGAAAATTATTTGGGATAGTCAAATGATATAGCATCCAAATGATCCTGGGTAGTTGAGGGGGAAGGGGATTGTTATAATTGGATTGAAAAGAACATTTGACTACCTGTGAATGTGGTTTTATAATGGCATTATGCTCACTGTTGGGAGTCAGGCTCCAAGATCAAGGAAGTTAAGATGTTCACACCACAAGAGGCACACAGGAGGCAGCCTGTCTGACGAATGAACAGATTCACATCTGATTCATACTCTGCCTGGCTCATGTGCTATAGAGGGAAATAGTGGGTGAAATCTTCCACCCTATTCAAAATATTCTTTTTAATTTTAATTTGGCACAGCACGTATGGTTGAAATTTATGAGTTAAATGTGCATATGACATGGCTCCACTAATCATATGTTTTAAATTTGGTATAAGTATCTGTAACTAGAATGCCAGAAGAAGTTTCTTTTCAATCAGGACTTGAAAACTGCCACACCACAAAATGAATCATATAGAAAATATATATCTATATATGACATGAACATTGGTAAATGTTTTATAATCTTATTAAAAGAAAAAAATGTAAGATTGACAAGGCTATTGAGGTCTTAAAGAGATAGCTCTCTAACAATGATAAGATCCTAAAAATACCACTTTTCTTTTAAAGTATCTATGTTTCTCCTAGTAATTTCATATATCTCATTCATTCAATCACTCAACAAATATTTATTGAGTATCTTCATATGCCAGGCATCCATGCCCAGTTTTGAGATGTTGGAGAAAGAGCAGTGAACAAAATTAACAAATGTTGCACTTTCCTAAACCTTACATTTTAGGGAGAAGACAGAGTAGAACAAAAAAGACTAGCTAAAGGTATAAATTAGGGAGTGCTTATACTATAAAATTATTATAATATTAAAGCCACAAACTGATAATTCACCTGGAAGGTAAGTGTGATGAGTGAAGAGAAGGGGTCAGAGTACTGAGACTTGATATCCACCAACAATTAAGAAGTTGGAAAGTTGAGGAACAATCAGAAAATGAGATGAGCAGGAGTAGCTAATGAGGTAGAAGGGAAATCAGAGTTTGGAGTCTTCAATCTGAAAAATAATTGGGAAAGATTTTTCAGATGAAGAAGGGAGGGAGCAATAAACCATGTCAAATGCTGTTATTAAGTAAAATGTGAACTGAGAATTGATCTTTGGATATAGAAATGGGGAGTTCATTGTTGGCCTTTATTAATAGCACATTCAGTTGGTTGATAGATGTAGAAACCTGCCTGGAATAACTTCAATAGTGTATAAGGAGAGGAATTGGAGATGCGTAGCAATGATTATATTTCAGGAATTTTCAATAAAGAGGAACAAAAATATGGGGAGTTAGTTAGAGGGGGATGTGGAATTTTGAGAGGGGTTCCTAAACATGAGAGAAAGTATAACATGTTTATATGATGATAGATACAGGATTTAGTAGAAAGGGGGAAAGATGATGCAGAAGGGATTTGGAACAACTGCTGAAGAAATGATTTTGAAGTTGAGGAAATAAAATGAGGAAGAAAGGAACTAGAAGTGGTAGCACTGGGGGATATGTTTATTTATTTACTCGACAAGAAGCATTGAACATGTACCATGTGTCAGGGACTATGTTGGACCCAAGGGAAGCTGCAGTCAATAAATCAGAGTCCCTGCCTTCATAGAGGTTACTGATTAATGGAAAGAAATGGACATGAATAAAAAGCACAAAAGTAATTGCACCTCTTTTAACAATTGTAAAAATATTAGTAAAAATATTACTAAACTATGGAATTGTTGAGTTGCAATGGGAGAGCAGCAGAATCGAATGATATCTTACTGCTACCACCCTGCTGCCTTCACAGCCATCCTCCCCATCCATCTTTTCTGTCACTCTTTTCCCCTTCTCCTCAGATCATGGCTACTTCCATCTATACCCATTTGTATTTCCTACCTACCTATGGGGTAATGGCCAAGGTCAAACCTAAAGAAGAAGGAAAACCAAAGAAGGATTGCATCAATCTAATAGTAACCAGACAGGAGATATCAGTGGTCCAGTAGAAAGTCTTCTAAGCAAACTTACTAAAGTTTACTGTGGAAAGCAGTTTAGAATCAATCAGACATATTCAATTCAGGTTTTATGGATGAATAACTAATGGAAGCTAAAGCCACACCTATGCATTTCATAGTCAAATTGCTGAAAACAAAAGATCAAGAAAAAAATTTTTAAACAGCCAGAAAATAAAAGGCACATTACTTCATGGGAACAACAGTAAGAAATTTCAATGACTTCTTAACAGAAAATAGACATGAGAGGACAATGAAATGATGCATTTAAAGTGCTGAAAGAAAAAACAATTACTGAGATAATTTACCACCAACAGACTTCACTATAAGAAATACTAAAGAATCTTTTTTTAGTATTTCATCTAGGAAATGGTCCTAGATGAAGTTTCTAGAATCAATGAACAGCTCTGTTCTAGAAAGAGTAAATATATTGCTAAGTACAAAAATAATATTAATTGCTTAAAACAACTATAATAACAATGTCTGTGGGGCTTATAACATGCAGAAGCATATGACAACAGTAGTGAAAATGGCAGGGGGTGTGGAAGATAATGAAGGTAAACTGTTCTAAGTTTCTTGCATTGTTGCAGAAGTGGTAAATTTATTCATTGAAGATAAGCCACTATAAGTTAGGGTGGTGTTTTTTTAATTTTTAAGGTTATCACTAAAAGAATGATAGTAAAAAGTATATCAAAAATATGACAGAGGAGATAAAATGGAATATAAAAATGTGCTGATTATAAAAGGAGGCAGGAAAGGAGTAATAAAGAAACAAAAACAGATGAGACAAATAGAAAACAAACATGCAAGATGATAGACAAATCCAGCTATACCAGTAATTACATTTTATGTAAATGGATGAAACACTACAAGTAACAAGATTTCAGACTAGATTTTTAAAAACAACAATATGTGCTACATATGAAATATATCATAAACATAAGAATACACAATCTTTAAAAGTAAAAGGATTTTTAAAAGACATACCAAGCAGACATTAACCAAAAGAGAAATGGTGTTACTATATTGGTTTCAAAGTAGACTTTTAGTTGAGAAGAATTAAGAGAAGTAAGGAAAGACATTATATAATATTAAGGGGCCAATTCATTATGAGAACACGAAATTGGAATAATCTCTAGCAATATTGATTTTTTTAAAAAGGATAGGAGGGAGTTGTTCAGTTTGCTAAAAACTGCTGGGAATGATATACCAGAAATGGGTTGGCTTTTACAATGGGAATTTATTACAGTTCTGAGCAGCAAGAGCTGATGTTGCTTAGACTCTCTCTGCCTACGGAGATCATGGGACCTGTCCCAGACCTGCTCTGCCCAAACTGCCATGAGGTAGAGTGATCAGCCATTCCAGTTTGCCCAGGACTGATGGTTTTCCCCAGACATAGGACTTTCACTGCTAAAATCGGGGAAGTCCCAAACAAATGGGGATGATTTTGTTACCCAGTATCGTCTAAAAAGCTCCTACAGGTGGAAGGGACCAGTTCAGGAGCTGTCTGTGTTTCTCCTGGCATCCTCAAGCAGGTCAAAATCTCACAGCACACTGATAACCCATTCTTGGCACAGCCCTGTCCTGTTGCACAGCTTTGTGCAGGCTTGATTTATGATAATATTTTAATAGGTTCTCACCCAACTCACTAAATAAAATTGCTGAGGCATTGTTAATCCTTTGCTATTATAATAACAGTATACTTTGTCTTTATTCAAAATTGTAAGAACATCTCATCCTTTACCCATACATACATGCATTTTTTCTTTATTAGAGAAGTTGTGGGTTTACAGAATAAACATGAGTAAAATACAGGATTGCTGTATACCACCCTATTATTAACACCTTGCATTGGTGTAGGATACATGCATGCATTTTTTAAATTATTTTTTTTTTATTTTTAAAGAAGCTTTAGATTACATAAATGTTACATAAAAAATATAAAGGATTCCCATATGCCCCACTCCCACCCCTCCCATACTTTCCCATGTCAACAACATCCTTTATTAGTGTGGTACGTTTGTTACAATTGATGAACACATATTGAAGCATTGCTACTAACCATGGATTACAGTTTACATTGTAGTTTATACTCTGTCCCGTACAATTTTGTAAGTTATGACAAAATATACCATGGCCTGTATCCGTCACTGCAATGTCATGCAAGGTAACTCCAATACATGTATTTTTAAGTGGAATTTTGTCTTAATATATTCCCAGTTACCTAAATCGACCCTGGTCTTACTAAAATCTTGCATCCTCTGGCTTTCCTAGAGTCCTCCTCCAGATAATACACTATCCTTCTGAAATGTAAACACTTTTTAAAAATAAAGAAGAAAGGTAAAAAGCAATAATACCAACAAACCAATCTCATTTCAGTTTACCCTACAGACTTATTCTGCTGTTGTTTTTCATTTGACGTTTGTCCTTAAACAGAAACTCAACAGCTAACTCCAGGGTGATTGCATGGGAAGGAATTTGGAAAGCATTAATAAAATAATTAAAATAAAGTACTTGGCCCTCAATTCCACTGTAAGTTTCTTTTTATTGAACAAGCATAGGACAGGAAAGGAGCACTGGAGATTTGGTTTAACCCTCTGAGTGTTAAGTCATTTAAACCTGAAGAATCAAAAAGCAAAAGATATGAATTGTCACTGTCTTCCATTGGGGAAAATTCTCTCCATTTCTGGATACAAGTCCAGGATTAATTTGAATATGGGCAACCCTCCTTTTCCATTTTGTTTCTTCTTAAGTGCTTATGGAACCTGACTCTCTCAAGTGTTCCTTAGGTAAGGATTACACTTTAATCACTTCTTAATCTCCAGTTGAGTACAGCATAGTAGGTACTCAAACTTGGAACTGATTTGAAGTTACCTAAATAAGTTGGTCCTCCCAAACAACTTCTTACTTGAGATTCCAGAGATTTAAGATGTCACCACTCCAAAGAAGAAACCTGATGTCACCAAAGACTATATCCTTAAGATATAGGGCAATTTTATTCTGGACATCACCAGAAAATAAACCAGAAATTAAAAAGAAAACTTTATCTTAATTTTGGAAGCAAAAAATGTTCTTCTCATTGCACTTTTTCAATAATAATAATGTGGGAAGAGGTGCCAGAGAAAGAAATGCAGATGCCTGGGAAACATGGAGAAGGGAGAGGCTTCTGTATGAATACAGGCTTTTAAAAAATAACAAGGGTGCTCTTTAATCCAAAAGAGAGAAGATGAAAACAGTAAATGGCCTAAGTTTACAAAAACAAATAAATAGGAATATATTAGATCCCTTCTAAACTTGGAAAAGTTAGCTTATATATTTGTAAGGTTTTTGTTTTTTTAACAAAGTCAAAAAGATATAAAAATTCTTCCCCAAAGACACATTCCTGGTTGAAAAGTAAGAAGTTGCTTAAGGAGTCTTTAGGTAAATTTATTGATGACAGATTGAATAATTTATTAAAAGAAGTTTGGGAAATGTGGAATGCATACCCCCTTAAATTCTCTTTGGTGATTCAAGTAAAGCTAAATTCGCTTTCTTTGGTTAATTTTTGTCTGGTGTACCTTTGTCTCTTTTATTTTCATACTTTTTGTGACATTTGGTTTTGTCTTTCTTATGAAGAGATGCCTTTCCTAAAAAGATGCCTTTATTAGATGACTTGAACTCATTTATATTTTTTGTGCTTATGCATCTGGATTGATGAATTTATGTTTTCTTATTTTGTTTTATCCATTTATAATAATTATTTTCTTTTTTTCCTCCTTGCCTAACTTTCATGAGCTACATCACATTTTTTTTGTTTCCATTACTTTTACTATATCAGCTTTATTTTCATCATTACCCTTTTTGTACTCTAAGTATTTATATTTTCTTTAAAAATTAAAAGGAGTTAGTATTTCTACTCTTTTTTTCAAACAAGACAAAATACCACCAAGTTATTAATTAGATTTGTCCAACTTAAAAAAAAAAAAACTGTTTCAACAGAAAGTAATTACTCAGAATGATAAATGTGTTTTACTGTTTTATTTGCTTACCTTTGTTTCTTACATCCACTTTTACCATCTACAAGGACAGAAGACCATAGCAGCTTGTGGAGAACTCAGGCTCTACCATCAGCCTGCCTGGAGGCAAATCCATACTCTCACATTACTTATCATGTGACCTTGGGAAAACTACTTCCCTTCTGGAAATCTCCATTTCTACACCATCAATATAGGGATAATAATAATTCTTACCTCATCCAGATACTGTGAAGATTAAATTAGATAGTATTTTAAATTTAAAACACCAAGAATAGTGCCTAGAATATATATAGTAATGTTCAATAGTGCTTACTATATTTTCTCTTGCTGGAATATATTTTCTGTGGTTCTTACATTAAAGGTATGAAGGAATATGTTTGGAATATTTTTATTTTGTCTTTGCTCTTACAAGTAATGCAAATGGCACAAAATTCAAGAGGTACAGAAGGGTGTATTTTGAAAAGTAAATATGCATTCTTTCCCTGTTTCTCCATCCAAACATTTATTTCTCCTCCCTAGAAGCAATCACTTTGAACAGTTTCTTAGTTATCCTTACTTACAGAAGTAGTTTTTATGTACACAGGCACGTATGTATATATGTGTACATATGTGTGCCTTTGTGTGTATATGTACATGTACATAATATACTCATATATTTTAATGATAAATGATAATTTGGCATACATTGTCCTCTTCCTTGCTTTGTAAACTTAAAAATGTATTTCAGAAATAATGCCATAATTATAACTAAAGAACTGCCTTATTCCTTTTAAGGGGTTTATATTATTCCACTGTACAAATGTACCATAACTTATTTAACCAGCCCCATATTGTTAGACATGTAGGCTGTTTTTAGACTCTTGATAGTACAAACAATACTGAAACAAATATCTTTATAAATACACACATACAAGTGTATTTGCATGGTAAATTTCTACAAGTGGAAATGTGAGGACAAAGATTTCAAATCTTCCAAGACACCTGTTTTAAGTATGACTCTTTCATAAGGCTTAGAATTGTGTTCAAATCTGACTTTATTTTCTTTTAATAGATGAGTGTTTTCATTTCCTAGATTGCTTACCCAATATCATGAAATGGTTCGGCTTAAAGAATGGGAATTTATTTGCTTGCAGATTTGAGGCAGGGAAAATGTCCAAATCAAGGCATCATCAAGGCTTTTCCCCCAAGACTGTGGCGTTCTGGGGCTGGGTGCCAGCGACCCTTGGTCCTTAACCTATCAGGTGACAAGGCACATGGCATCGTCTCCTTTTCTCTCCCATCTCTTCCACGTTCCATTGATTTCAGCTTCTGGCTGGTTGGCTGTGGCTTTCTCTCTCTCGTGTCTAAATTTATCCCATTTATGAAGGACTCCAGGACTAGGATTAAGACACATCCTAAGTGTAGTGGGGCACACCTTAACTGAAGTAGCCTTATCCAAAGGTCCTACTTACAGTGGGTTCACATCCACGGAAATGGAATCTTCAAGAGCCTGTTTTTCTGGGAGTACATACTGCTTCAAACTACCACAATGAGTTATCCACTTATATTGATGGAGGCCAGTATTGTTTGGTCTTAATTCTGTTATTCGTGTCATACTATCTGTTTTTATTGTTTCTATTTGAAAATGTTATGCTACATGAGTTTTTTCTTGCTTGTGTATGTGTTCTTGACTTAAAAAAAAACTCTTAATTAAATGGAATGATAGTTATGTTTTATAATGCAAGGACATATGCATCTCAACCATCATCTTATGTAAGGGGATACTTCTACCAAATTTTTAAAGAATTGATCATTTCAATATCTAAACTGTTTCAGAGAACAATTTCTATTAAAGTCATGGACAAGTTATAGATGTCTATTATCACTACTGTCATTTAGTATTATCTTGGAGGTATTAGCCAACAGAATTCAATAAGAAAAAGAAATTAAGGTATAAAAGAAAAAGAGGCAAAAATTATCATCATTCACAGATGATAAAAACCAAGGAAATCAATTTTTAAACTTATTATACAATAAGAGAATTCAGTAAGGTGGTTGGGTAAAAAAATAATGTACAACAATAGCCTTTATACATACAAACAGTAACCAATTGGATGATCTAATAGCAGAAAGATACTACTTAAAAGAACAACAAAAAATGATGAAAATAACTAGGAATATATTTAAGAGGAGAAATAAGATGAATGTGAAGAAAATTTAAAACTGTTCTTGAAAGACATAAACAAATACACACATACATACACATGCACACATATACACTTGAATAAATGGAAATGTATATCATGTTCTTGGAAAGAAATATCAAAAAATATATAGGGATCAATTTCATCTAAGTTAATTTATAAATTTGATGTATTTGTTTTAGAGGATCATGGTGGTTCTAGACTAGTTGGCTGTAAAGACCATACAGACAAATAAACAAGTAACAATTGCTAGAAAATTTCTGAAAAACTAAACCAGTGAGAATGAAAGCATTCCTATTAGGTTTTTAAAACATATTAGAAACCTGTTAAAATTTTAAAATTTGGTACTTGCGCATGAGTAGACACACAAACCTGTGGGAGAAAAAGGAAATCCAGAAATAGATCCAAATACATATAGTTTTATAGTAAAAGATAGAGGAAGCATTCAAAGTGGCATTGAATCTATGGGCTATACAATAATTTGTGATGGGAAAGCTGGGTAGCCACCCTGAAAAATAAATTTGTATTTTTATCTTTCAGCAAAATAAATTCCAAATTGATCAGATTTAAATGTAAGAAATGAAATAATGAAAGTAGTAGAAGGAACCGTTAAAATTTTTTTAGTTCTGCCAAGTGAGAAAAGTTGTTCTAGGCATAAACAAAATCGAGATACCATGAAAAAGATCGAAAAATTGACAACATAAAAAATTTTAAAACTTTGTATAGCAAGAATCAATTATCAAAGTCAAAATCAAACAAAGATATTGGGAAAAAACATTTGCAAAAGAAACAAAGAGATATTTTCCCTAATATGTAAAAAGCTTCTACTGATCAATAAGAAATAAATCAATAATCCAGTGGAAAAATGAGAAGAGGTTGTAAACAGACAGAACAAAGAAGAGGAAATACACATAGCTCTTATATATATATAAAAATGTTCAAGGAATGCTACTTTAAAGTATGCCAAAGTGGCATTTTTTATCTAGAATATTCTTAAAATTTAGAAAGTATGAAAACACCATATTAGACAGAGTTCAGGGAAACAAACACTCATACATAGATTGCATGTATTTAAATTAATAAAACTTGTTTGGAGAGCATTTTGACCATACCTATCAAAATAAAATTGCACATACCCTTTAGCCAGCAATTGTACATTTAGGGAAATAATCTACAAATTTGCTCATACTTGTAAAGCATTATGTATATACCAGATTATAAACAGCAACCTAGTTTATAAAAGCAAAATGTTCATCAATAGAGGATTGTTTATATAAATTGTAATGTATAAATATAATGGTATATTATGAATAATAAATAAGAATAAGAAAGCTTTTTACATACAGATATAGGATGATGTCCAAGAGATGTTAAAAGAAAAAAAAAAGATGGAGAACATTATATATAATGTTCTGACATTTTGGTAAAACTGGAAGGAAAAAGAAATATATACAGACATATACATACAATATAAATAGAGAGAGAAGGTAGATGACAAATAGGTGATAGATAGAAGATAGATGATAGATAGATAGATATAGATAGATAGATATAGATAGATGATAGAATATATATCTTAACCATTGTCCCTACAGTCCACATTTCAATATCATCAGACCACTTACCATTCCCCAAATAAGCCTTTTTGTTAGTGCTACCATAGTTTTGATTACAATCTTCCCTGTCTCAAATGCACCTACCTCTTTATTTTTATTGTCAAAATTCAACACATCTTTAGATTTTCCTCTAAATTACTCTTTCTC
Source organism: Cabassous unicinctus (assembly GCA_029593785.1). NCBI lineage: Eukaryota > Metazoa > Chordata > Mammalia > Cingulata > Chlamyphoridae > Cabassous > Cabassous unicinctus. The sequence goes on from JAQZBX010005647.1 coordinate 35,020, forward strand.
ATCTGTTCTTTCAACGCAACCTTCTGAAACTATTCTTTTTCTAATGCAAGTCTATTAAGTCCACAAAACATCAGAAGAGAAGGAAGGGAAAGGGAACAGCTACTAAATATCTGAGTGCAGGCACTTTTTTAAGCAATTTTTTGTAAAATTTTGTAGCAATCCTATAACTTGAGTATTATTCCATTTACAAATGTTGAAAGCAACGTGAGGAGATTAGGGAATGTTCCCAATGTCACATATCTGATCACTGGAGGAGCCGAGGTCCAAACTCAGGTATCTAGGATCCCAAAGATTTGTTTTCTCACTACATAGCCTTGTGGTTGTGGGATTTCTTTAGAATCCAAACTGTTGAGATCATAATGCAACACTTGATTTACAAACGAGAAAAAGAAAGCTGGAGAGTTTAAGTGCTTTGCAAACTAGTTAGTTAGTGTCATTGAGATTGGATAAAAGGTCTGTAAAAACACATGTATGTAATTAGGACTAAGGATATAAGGTCACCTGGGAACTTTACACTTTTATAGCAGAATTTAGAATTAACAGGATAATTGATGGTCTTTAAAATTAAAACATTGGCACACACCACTGACTGGGGGAGGTTCAGGAATGAAAAGCATAAATGTCTGAGAATAACTGTCTGTCTATAAAAATGAATGTCCATCCATGACATTTACAAGAATGTTTTTGTGTCATGAATTGTTTGCCAAGCATCCTTCTATGCTAAAGACAAAATGAGCTCTTGACATTCTAGTACAAAGTCCATGTGTCCCATGATAAAACCCTGAGGTGTCCAGTGCTTACTCGCCTCCTCCCTCCAATATCTGGCTCCCATCCCACAGCCTTTACCACACTGGCTCAGGAAGTAGGCAATTTCCTGCCCTGGCTGAGCCGGATATTAAGACCTCTTTGTTCCCTTATCTCTGGGAAGTAACACCTCCCTGTAATACTCCAAATGGTTGACTGACTCATGATCATGCCTACCTTAAGGACTCTCTGCTATTCTTTAACATTGGTGTTGACTGAGGCAGAGAGATTTGCCAATGCTTTAATTTAAAAATTTTTGGGGTGATATTGAACACATTGGACTATTATAGTTTATAGATTGTTGATAACAGAATATTAGGAGATGCTTAAGAGAACAATTAGGCTAGGGGATCTTCACCTCTGTCCCTTCTCCCCACCAACTCCCCTGCAAACAAACCCACTATTTAATGCCAGCTTGCATCTATGGAAGCATCCTCCCTCATAGAAGACATCTTAAATGAATCCATTCATAGTGGTACAGACTAAACTGAAATTCCCTGGCTGTGTAATATGGGCAATTCAACTGTGCTTCTTGGAGGCAAAACATACAGAGGTAACAACTGCTGACAACTTCTTGGTACGTCGTAGTATAAGAGACACATGACATATCGATCTGCACACACAGGCTGTGTTCTATATTTGACTGATGGTTAGTAATACCATCTGCACATCCGCAGCTTGTCCAGTGTCCAGGTTTCTCCCATTTGGTGGAATGTTCTTAATACAATATTCCTATTCAACACTTCAAAGCCCTATCAAAAACATTTCACTTTTCATGTAATGCATAGCTTACATTCCAGTTTCTTCTGTTTGGAATTCTAATACCTAGAAAAGTTAAAAATAGTAAATCATAGTCATGATGACCAAGTACAGAAAATAAGATTTAGAAGTGAAAATGTAGGGAGTACAATCTGCCCTCCTCCTTCAATGGCAGGGTTGAAGGAGTCAAAATATTTTAGAGCAAAGTAATCTTAAAGATCATTTAGTCTCCCTCACTCATATTATAAGTGTGGAAACTAGGCTCAGAATGATGAGCAAAATTTTAAGCAGTGGTGTGAGAAGGTTCTAGGTAAAGGGAACAACACTAGCCTAGGCTCAGGGATGCTGACTGGGCCACCAGGAGACCCTAACTAGGTGGGCTCATCAGAGAGAAGAAGAAAAACAGATTAAACAAGCAAGGTTGAACAAATTTACAAAGGGCCTTGAAATCTCTATCTGCAATCCATGGATCAATATTCTACTTTCCCAGAACTTTTGATGTTGAATCATGCAGTTTAGATTTGGAGAGGCCTTGTTTCTTTCCTTCATGACACTTACTTTGGTAAGCTGTAATTTTTTATTTATTTTGCCATCCATTAGATGCAAGCTTCATGGCATCTGTCCCACTTGGAATGAGGCCATCTGGGTTAACATTCTACATAGAGATGACTTTTTTTAATAGTTTCCTGAACACTTGACACTCTAATGTCCCTACAAATATCCTCAATCATGAAGTCTGGCCATCACCAAGGTATCCTATGCCCCTGTCGGGCGGTCATCATTGAGAAATTTCCAACTTTCAGGGCGGCAGGGAGGGACTTTAGGTTACCAGCATTTTCAAGGTCAAAAAGATATGAGAATTTTGAATGCTTCTTATGCTTCATTAGGCACTAGGCTTTAGGTGAAATGCAGGGGATGATGCATGTGAGGGCCTTTTGGCACTTACTGAACGCAGCGAACAGTAGTGATATTGATTTGAAGTCAGGCTTAACTTTGAAGCTCAGGGTCTTTCGAACTTGCTACAATGCCTCTACTAAAAAGTTCAAAACAGACTAGCTATCCTCAAAGAAGTCCAGTCAAGCTGGAGACACAGATTTGTAAACACCCATTATAATCTTTATCACCATTTTGTAAAATGTGCTAAGCACAGAGAAAAAAGCTATGAGTTTTTCCTGAAGTCTGGAAATGTGTGGGAAGGCTACGCTGAAGAGATGGCTTCTGAATGGGCCATGAGGGTGACTGTCAGGTGGAACAGCCTGATTCATCAGAGTCTCCCAGAGGGAGGAATCCAAAAACTCAGTGAAGGCCAAAGATTTTCTCACTGGGGATGATATGCCCAGCCAGGCATAGATAATATCTTCAGCTGGATTTTTGTAAGATATTGCTTGCTTGCCATGTCAGTACTCCACCCTACCCCAACCACCAACATGCACACAGACATACCTGACCCCCAATCCCACCTCCACATCTGATTCCCCGACCCCATCTGCCAGGACAGAGCACCCTAATTCCCTTTGTAATGTACTCACTGCCTCTGAGTGTTAATAAACAAGGCACCCCATTTATATAATTATAAGAGTATAGCCAAAGGAATTTTAAATGCCAGGCATGGTTAATTTAGCTGACTTAAACATTGCAAACAATTGTCCAGCACCAAAATTTTGGGGTTGGGAGGAAATACAGAGTAGGCAGCAGCAAAGAAATTTCCTGAACTTCTCAAGGTCATAATAGAAATTGGCAAATGTCCTCCGCAATTTGCTTTTAATGTGGATGGAACTAGTCTCTTATGGAAACAGACACCTTCCTGTACATTTTTGGATGCTAAAAAAAAGAAAAAGACTGTGTCTGGCTTTAAGAGAGCCACAGAGCACCTTACTCTCATACTTAAAGAAAACTCAACAGAGAATTTAAAATTAAAACTCCAGCTTGCTCATCACACAGAAAACTATCCAAAGCTGAAGTGCTAACAGCTAATCAAACTTGCTGGTATTCAAACAGAACAAGCATTATCTGAGATATTCAGTAAGTGGTTGATTTGCTATTACTGCTTAACTGTTAATAGGTATTGGCAGAATAATGATGTTCCAAAATAATCACTGCCACTCCTACATAATGCCCCTGGTCATTCAATAAACTTTGAATCTTTGGCAGCAAATATTAAATTTTACGTTTCTTCCACCCAACATAAATCTATATAGCAATGGGTGAAGCAGGGAATGATTGCTGTATCCAAGATGAACTGGATGTATCAACCATTTTTTTTTTTTTTATTTGGGGGCTGGGATTGAACCTGGGACCTCATATGTGGGAAGCCAGTGCTCAACCACTGAGACACATTGACTTCCCTGAGTGGGTTTTTCGTTTATTTTGCTTGTCGTTTGCTTGTTTTTTAAGAGGCACTGGGAACTGAACCTGGGACTTCCCGTGTGGGAAGCAGGTGCTCAACCGTTTGAGCCATATCTTCTCCCTGTAACAACCATTTTTAATAGTGTATCAATGATACTAAGGCTGAGGGTGGCATCTATCAGAGCTTTTGACACAATTCTAACACAAAGTTAAGAAAAAAAATTGGAAAATGATGGTGGGAAGTGACATGAATAGTGTGTGGAAAGAAGTCTAATTTGAGAGTGGACCTGATTTCCTTAGTCTTGAACTTGATATGCCTCAAATTCCCAACACTCCATACTTGCACAACTGGATTGTCTTAATGAGGTCATGGAAGATGATGTGGAAGTGACATAAATCCTTACAATGAGTCCTTAGAGAGCAAATGGTGCTGCTGCTGTAGAAATTTCAGAGAGTTTTCTAATGTAAAGAACTTTAACGTATTCAAAGGAGCTAAATATACTTCTGAAAGAGAGTTATATACTTCCCTAAAAATGGGAACCACAACAGTGAAATGTTAAAGAAGATGATGAAAGCACTGACCTATAATGAAATGACTTAGTAAGGGAGAATGAAAGAGGCATCTTTAAAAAGCTCAGTTTTATCTGGATTTGGTGAAAGCAGCAGAGGGGGTATTACACCAGGAAGAGACAATTATGGCTTTAAACAGTGTGGTCTGTTGTCCAAGTGGTCACAACATTAGAACTAGAATGAATATTAGAAATCATCTATGGGCCCAAGGCCACACAGCTAGTAACTGGTCAACCAGACTCTTGGTATTCTCTGATTTAGGTATTAGAAGATTCTGTATCTAGTACCAGTTCTGACACCAACTAGCTATTGGATATTAAACAGATTCTGTAAGATCTCTGTGCCCAGTTTTTTCATTTGCTCTATTTCATAGTGTTATTAAAATAAAATGAAGACGAGTCATATAGCATTCATTCTAAAAGGCAAATAGTACTATTCAAAAAATATATATATATTCCTACCAGATGGTATCTTCTTTGAGGTTAGGATGTATCTTGCCCAGCAACTAGCATAGAGGAATTACATAAATATTTAAGGAATGAACTAAAATATCTTCCATTTTTATAAACTCAAAATAACCTGAGACTATATATACCAGGGAAACCATCTAGCAGGGCTACTTTCAAGAAGGCTATATTGTGTTTTCAAAATAATAAATGAACTCTGGGAAAAAAGCAATAACCATCTGCAACATAGATCTGGTGATCAAATATAGTAAGAATTTAGGGATACAGAGCTAGTTGGAAAAAATGTTTTATTATATTTCCAGACTGCAGAGTCCAAAATATGATTTTTAATTACTGTGCAACATATTTTCCATATTTCCCTTATTTCAGTAGTGAAAACCCTCACTGAAACTAATCTTTCCTATATTATCAAAATAATTAACTCTACAAATGGTTAAGATATAAATTTAATTTAAAAATACAAAACCAGTTAATAATTCAATGCAACTAACATTTACTTAAAAAATATTATCAGCATTTACGAATCAGTTCATTAAATATGTCAGTCAAATTATAATTCAGTTTAAACTTAGCATTTGAATTTTCTAAAGAGAAAACCTACTCCATGGATACAACCAAATATTATTTCATTGCCTACATAATTTTAAGTGGAAAAGACTATATCAGATATTTGAATTCATAAAATGTTAGTATTTAAAATTTATTGTTTTCGATTTGTCTCTGTATTTTATTTTCTTAACTAGCCTTTTTGCTAACTTGGATATCAAATGGCTTAAAATAATATTTCTTTCTTTCACATCTTCTCCAGAGGACATTCACATCACTCAGCACATAAAAATGACACACCCCCTTACTTCAGAAGTAGCTGAATTTTAACGGGTATATTTTGTGAGAGTCAACTAGCTGCCACCAGTACTTTCAAGAACAGAAATTGGTTCAAATTGCCAAACTTGAGTTTTACCTCTCAACTCTAGTATATTAGCAACATTAGTTATCATCATCATCAGAAAGTCCTAGGACTAAATTCTACAAGCTGAAATGGGACAAAGGAAATAAGATACTTGAGAGAAATTACTTTGATCATCAAACTTGGTTTCCCTCACTGAAGAAAATCCAGATAGAGCATTTTAATGTACAAAGCCTTCACTGCCATCACCAAGACCCTCTCAGGTTCTTAATTTCCTGTCAACTAACATCTCTCAATACCCAGAGAGGCAAAATTGCTCCCAGACACATAGTCATCATCCCCATATTTTGTAATAGCAATGCCCCGGATTTTTCTCATGCCAGAAATTTGGTGTGTCAAATTATGGTCAAGTGTGGACTGTGCCAACTCAGGACAAACAGCAATATTTTAATGGCCATTCATACCTCCCTGAATATTTAAGCTTAGGAAATCTTCCTATTTTATTCACAGAACACCTTCCAAAAGGAGAAAAACTGAAGCTACAGGACACACAAAAAAGGCACTCTCTATACTTCCCCCTGCCTCCCGACCACAGTACCAAGACTGTGCTTGGCACCCAAGTCCAAGATTAACCCTAAGACATACTTATTTTTGTTAACTAGTTTATTCTTCCGATATTTTTGAGCATCTAACAGATGTCAGGCACTGCAATTGAAAAACTGCCTTCAGTGTGCTGGATGGAAACTTGAACAAAAGAGGTCTTCATTTGAATTTAAAAGTCACTTAAGTTATCCCTGGTCCTATAAGGTGATGGAGTACATCTGAACCCCTTGAAAGTAATATCCAGGGCTCTTAACTAGAGTAGAGTCTTCATGGATATATAACAATGGGAAAAATCAAATTAAGAAAAAGCACTTGGACTAGTTCTGCTCTCTTTAGATATTACTTCTTTAGACAGTGGGTATTTTAGTTGTTTCCTGTGGTTGTAAATACAGGAAACAACTCTAGCTGGCCTGAGCAAACTACAACAACAGGGACTTGCTTAGCAACAGTCTCTAATGACAAGAAGAAACCACAAGCATGAGGGCATAAATATATGACCTGAAAATTGTCCGAGGTGGTGTGAAATATTTATCAAAATTACAGACAAGGTAGGTCAAGTAAATCAATTGACTCCAGAAGTAGTCCAATGAAGAGGCCCAAAAAGCTGTAAGAAAGAGAAAGTTCAAGTATTACTTCTGAAGGCCACAATGGGTTTGCATTGCAGATCCCGGTCTTTGGAGTCAGATAGATATGAGTTTGAAAACTGGATCCACCACTTGCTAGCTGAGTGACTTAGGGTAAGTTATGTAATCTCTCTGTGCCTCAGTTTCCTCATCTGGAAAGTAGGGATAACAATGACTGCCTCAGAGCCTTGGTATGAAGATTAGGTGGACCCATGAATGTGAATATTTAACATAATGCCTGGCACACAGCAAGAGCTGAATAAATGGCTATCCCAGGAGATTAGAGATGTGACCAAAAGGTTTTACAAAAGGTTATGTGTGTGTATATATATATATATAAATATGATTGAAAGTGGAAATATAAGATTGTAACACAACAAAATTTAAAAAATAAAATCCATGGAGCTACACCACACAAACCATAAGCCCTAAGTTAAACCATGGACACTAATTGACAGAACAATTATAAAAATGTGCTCTCATCAGTTATAACACATGTTCTATACCAGTGCAAAGTGATGGTGGTGGGGTAGTGTATGGGAATCCTATATTTTTTGCATGATTGTTCTGTAAGCCCATAACTTCTCTAATAAAGAAAAACATTAAAAATGCACTGAGGAGGAAACATTTCAGCTGTTTCTATAATGTTGTATGAAATTGAAAGAGATTTTAACACGAAAATACCAAGCACAAATATCTGATTATTGCATTGACTTCCCTCTTTTTCAAAGATAGCACTAGGCTAAAATGTACTTATCCAGTTAATACTCAATGATGGTAATACATTGTAGCCAGTGTTTCAAGAATTTAATAAATGATTACAACTGAGTGCAGAAAAAAAAAAAAAAAGGTTATGTGGACTAAACAAAGAAGAGCAGTGTCCCATCATTAACAAGTTAAAGGGTAGGACACGTCCAGAAACTCCATTTAAAATCTTATAGTTTTCTAAGTAAAATGACTCATCATAAGTACTCATATAAACCAGATTTGGGACTAAAATAAAAAGTATGTTTCAGTAACATTTGGAGATTTTAAGAACTATATAGTTAAAGGATATAAAAATGTATTATCATCAGAAAATGAAGAAGTTTACCAACTTAAGAATACAAAAAGAATTAAAAGCCCAGTATCATTCAGAATATTACTAACTAGTAATTACTAAAAGTTTCAAGATACCCCTTAGGAATTCCTTCATGTTTCAATTGTTTGGATAAGTGGAAAATGATACAATTGTCTTTTCATTGTCTTCTGAATTCAGATGTCACCCATCTTGTCCCCAAACCATTTGCTCAATATCTAAGAAACTAGATTATAATTTTGTGGTATACATAAGTCAAATCTATCCTTCAATCCCCCAAAGCAGCTAAAAATGTATTCTGTGCTCCAAAAATGTAGTTTAAGAATTTGAGAAACAATAATATTTTCATTCATCAGGGCAAGCTGCCTAAGTCTTGCATATCTAAGAGTAGAGCATACATAATTTAAATAAAACATGTTCAAATTTATATTTTTTTATATTTAGAAACAAATAAACAATAAAATATTTTCCAAAAGCTACAGAAAAAGTTTGATGTAATCTTCTTGGCTGGTGAAGAAAGAGAAAACAGAAAACTGCTGGGGCAATGATCCCTCCCCCTCTCTGCCCATCTTGGTTTTCCCCTTTCACAGGCAAGACATACAACAATTTTCAGAGAAATGTGAGATTTTTCTTTATCAAAGAGGGGCAGAGGTTATAAAAATGTTGAGAAACACCTATAGAAGCCCACCAGCTGGAGAACCATTTACACATCACTAGGGACAACATATTTTCCCCATGAGGCATGCTAGATGAATTGAAGCCTTTAATCTACTCTAAGGTAAATGCAGCCCTAAAAATCAGATTATAAACATTGGAATACTAGCTTGAGTAGTTCCCCCAAAGATTTAACTGCAGTGACTATACCAGACTGTGTTGTGATTAGTTCTCTCAGAAGGAATAAGCTCAAGTCAGTTGAACAAAATCCCTCAATGAGGATTTGCTTCTTTATAAAACTCCTAATCCTACAGGCATTTTAAAAAGGAGACTGGAAAAATAAATATTACTCTTACGATTGTCAGTTTTATATAAATACAATCCTTGTTATCCTTTGTTACTCTTTTTAAATAACCATTCACTTAAATGAGACTTGCACTAATAGGCCTAATTTTGCTCTAAGAGAAAAAAAATTTTCTTATGCTAACAGCCTGTTTTCCTACTGCTATGAAGTATATGACTTCAGCATCTTCCATTAGAGTTTTGTTTCTTTGCATCGAGATATCTGTTCAACCTCATTGAGATGCTTTCATCCTTACTTCTTGAATGCAGTTCCTCATCAAGGTTAGATTTTTTAATTTAAATAATATTTTACACAAAGGAAAAAAGTCACCTTTATGTTGGCAGTAATGAACACTTTAAGATGATTTGTGCAGCTCTGAACAATTGTAGAGATGGCAAGTCCTGGTATCTCAACTGCTATCAAATTCCTGAATTCTTCAGGAAAGTTTATATTATTAATATAGTGACAGTGTGTGTTTAAAAGCAAAAATTCCTATTGTCAAAATTATCTGTTTGATACTTGAGCTTACATTGATAGACCCACAGTACTGTTTACATTTTAATAGGAATGAACAAGCCAGAGATAATTGAAACATGTCAATGTTGGGCAGTGGGTGATTCTTAACTGGGCTATGAGAAAGACTTTGGATTTTGCTAGCCTCAGGCCTGGTTGATAATGCAGCTCAAATAAGGACTGGCTCAAGGACAAGTGGATGGTAAGTAAGTAAGGAGTTCAGAAGTGGAGGTTGTTTGTAGAGTTGTTTAAAAGAAATGCCTGTTCAGCTCAGTAAGCACGTTACATTGCCCTACTTGAAGGATATATAAATAGTGTTTACCGCCATTGATAAAGACTCATTGTATACGTGCCAAGGCTGGGACTGGCTGAAACTGCAAAACAGAGCCATTGTGCAGATGAAGTGCTGGAGCAGGACAACTTGAGCTCATTCAGAAATAGGCTAAAATGAAGCTATAAAATCAGTCCTAGAAAACAGAGAGCTTTTGAGTAATCTGCAGCAGTTAGGGAAGTCTTCACCTCATGTTCAGCTGAGAAACTCCAAACATTTTCTGCATGCTTGGGACTATGTAGATTGCTTGGGACTAGGCAACCAGGGCATGATATGGACTTAACTCCTGAGATGCTTCATTGATAGCAGATCCCTGACCTCAAACTCAAAAGAGCTCTTTAAAAGTCAACCATCTAACCACCAAATGTTAATTGAGTAAACCATCGCATTTATGAGACTGACCACTGGATGTTTTTGTTACACCAGTTGCCTCAAAAACAAGGCAGGTTCTCGTGAGTCAGTTTTCTAGTAGATGAAGAAAAGGAATAGGTGTATTAAATATTAGATGCCATTGGAAATTGGATACAAACTGAGGAAGAAATTATGATATTGACCTATACCACTGACACTACTCTTGAAAGGAAGATTAATTTCAAAGAACTCACCAAAGTTAGCTTGGTGAAGAAAACATAATAGGAGCAGAAACCCTTAAGGCTTTGGTTCAGACCTATTTACGTGTTTCAGGATAGCAAATTCAGGGAACTACTCTTGTGCTTAATGATACATTCTAGAGGTTCTTTGAGACCTAGAGGGTCATTATCATTTCTGACATTTAAGTCTCCCCATAACATAAAAGGGTCCTCACGATTTGGAGATGAGAGAAAAAAACATTCTACAGATTGCTTTGCTTTTATCAATATGGACTAGATAATTTTGAGAATAATTTCAAAGGTTTGATGTTATCTTCTCTCCATATTGATATGATTAAGACTAATATTCTACTTTCTCATTCTTTGCAATGTTTTGATTTCAGGAATTTACATCTACATTTCAGTATGTGTGATACCCTAAGCACTGATACTCAGATAAATAAGGAATAGTCTTTGTCCAAGGGCAGAAATTTCATAAAATGTAAATTAACCTCAAAAGTAAATGGACTCCTGACTTTAAAGCATATTACAAAGCTATAGTGGTAAAAACAGAATGGTACTGGCATAGAGATAGACATATTGATTAATGGAATTGCATTGAGAGTTCAGAAATTGATCCTCACATCTATGGTCAATTGATTTTTGACAAGGCTGCCAAGTTCACTCAGTTGGTATAGACCAGTCTCTTCAACAAATGGTGCTGGGAGAACTGGATATCCAAATCCAAAAAGGTCAAAGAGAACCCCTATTTCACACCTTATACAAAAATTAACTCAAAATAGATCAAAGACCTAAATATAAGAGCTAGAACTATAAAACTCCTCGAATAAAATGTAGGGAAACATCTTTAAGATCCTGTGGTAGGAGGTGGTTTCTTAAACCTTACACTCAGAGCACGAGCAACAAAACAAAAAATAGATGAAGGGACCACCTCAAAATTGAATACTTTTGTGTTTCAAATGGCTTTGTCAAAAAGATGAGAAAGCAGTCCACTCAATGGGAGGAAATATTTGGAAATTACATATCCAATAAGTGTTTAATATATCTAGGTTATATAAAGAGATCCTACAACCCAACAATAAAAAGACAAAAAATCCAATTAAAAAATGGGCAAAAGGCTTGAATAGGCTTTTTTCCAAAGAGGAAATACAAATGGCTAAAAAGTACACGGAAAGATGTTCAATATCACTAGCTATTAGGGAAATGCAAATCAAAACTACAATGCGATATCATTTCACACCATATAGAATGACCACTATTAAAAAAAAAACCAAAAAACAGAAAAGCACAAGCGTTGGAGAGAATGTGGAGAAACAGGAACACGCCTTCACTGTTGGTGGGAATGTAGAATGGTGCAGCCTCTTTGGAAAACAGTTTGGTGGTTCCTTAGGAAGCTAAATGTAGAAATGCCATATGATCCAGCAATCCAGGTACTAGATATATATTCAGAAGAACTGTAATCATGGACATGAACAGACATTTTCACACTGATATTCATAGCACATTATACACTATTGCCAAAAGATAGAAACAACCCAGGTGTCCATCAACCAATGAATGGATAAACAAAATGTGGTGTACACATACAACGGAGTATTATTCAGCTGTAAAAAGGAATGAAGTCCTGATGCATGTGACAACACGGAGGAAACTTGAGGACATTATGTTGAGTGAAATAAGCTAGACTCAAAAGGATAAATATTGTGTGGTCTCACTAATATGAACTAATTATGAGAGTAAATTCAAGGAGTTAAAATCTAGAGTATAGGTTACCAGGAGATAGAATGAGAGTTGAGAATGGGGAGCTGAGGTTTAATGTGTGTAGAATTTTTAATAAGATTGATTTTAAATGTTTGGAAATAGAAGTAATTGTAACACATTATTCTGGGTATGAGTAACGGTGCTGTTTTATGGATGTGATTGTGGTTAAAAGGGGAAGTTTAGGGTCATATATGTCAATAGAAGGAAAACTAGGGGATAAATGCAGGACTGTATAACATAGTGAACCCAGGAGTGGATACAAATACAAGAATGTTCTTCCATGAACTAGAACAAATATGCATCACTATTACAAGGTGTTAATAATAGGGTAGTATATGGGAAAAATACAAGAAATGCAAATTATGGACGATAGTTAACACTAATATTGTAATATGTATCATCAAACGTAACAAAAGTACTATGCCAATGCTAAGGTTCAATAATAGAGAGGTATAAAGGGTATGGAATTTTTCTTTTTATAGCAATGAAAAAGTTCTAAAATTGATTGCGGTGATGAATGCACAAGTCTATGATTTACTGAGAGACATTGATTGTACACTTTGGATGGACTATGTGGTATGTGAATGAAATTGTTTTAAAAATGGTTTAAGCAGATATTTATTGTGTGATCAGTTCAATAACAGTTGTAAATTTTTATGGGATTTATGAAATCATGGTCAGTGGACATTGTCTCAACACCATTCTTTTTTTTAGATCTTCCTGCCATTGAGGGCAAAATCTGGGGTCTTGAGATCAGTGGAAACAGGTGACATTTGACTGATCAACAATTTTTATTATATTCACTGCATGTCTTAAAAGCTTAAATGTGGAGGAGAGGCAAGATGGTGGCTGAGTAAGGAGCTCCAAGAGTCAGCTCATCCTACAGGGCAGTTAGTAATCACACAGAGCTATTTAAAGCAACTATTTGGGGGCCCCAGGAGACCAGAAGAGTATCCTGCAGCATCTTTGAAAGAATGGAAGGAGACTGCCTATCTGCAGCATAGAGGTCAGTGCCCATCCTCCACTGGTGGTACAAACCACCTCGGGAGATATTCCATGGATGGATTTGGAAGCTCCATTTCCCAAAAATGGGGGAGGAAGAGAAGGTTGGATACTGACTTCAGCTACGAACGAGTAAATTCAGCTGGCTAAAGTATAATCCTAAGAACAGCAAAAGTTTGAACCTGTCCAAAACAGAAAGAGGCCCATACCTGCCATGTTAACTCTGGCCCTGGCATGAGGTCAGTCAGGGCTGATTGAAAATCACAGTAAGAGTAGGGACCAGCTTCTTTCCATCCAGATGAGATTTTAGCCCTAGCCTAGGCTCCAGCCCCACCTCTGGGTACGATAGAAGGATAGGAGGGGAGTTTTGTTTCCTCAGCCTCTCTGGGCAATTGCAGGTGCTTTCAGCTCACACTGACTGGTTTGATGGGTACCTGTGTTTCCATCTCAAACCCATAAAGGGCAGAAGGGATGGTACTCCCTCAACCTATCAGGGAAACTGCAGGTGCTTTTGGCTCACATGGATTCAATTGTTGGGCACTCTGGAGATTCCATCCCCACCCCTGGCAAGAGACAAGGGTCAGTTTTGACCCACAAGGCTTAGTTTGCTTCCCACACCTGTAGCTCTATCCCTGTCCCATGCAGGGGCAGAAGGGACATGAAGCTTTAGGAGTCTCTCCAGGCAACAAAAGACAGTCTTGGCCTGATTGGCTTGGATTACTGCACATGGCTGTGGCTCCTTCCCTACCCCTGACAGAAGAGAAATGTAGGAGAACATTCATTGGTTCCTGGGGAAATACGAGCAGGTTCAGCCTCCACAGCTTACAGTACCAACTACATTCTCAGCTCCTACTACATAACCAGCAAGGGAGAAAGGGCAAGAAAGCCCTAAACTAAAGAGAGAAACTGCACCAAGAATAAATACATCTAGTAAGCCAGATGCCAAGACAACAAAAAAATTACAATCCATACCAGGAAACAGGAAGTTATGGTCCAGTCAAAGGACCATGGTAAGCCTCCAAATGATATAAAGGAGTTGAGAAAATTAATCATAGATGTTCAAATAAATCTCCTTAATAAATTCAATGAGATGTCTAAAGAGATTAAGGATATTAAGAAGACACTGGGTGAGCACAAAGAAGAATTTGAAAGCATACATAGAAAAATAGCAGATCTTATGGGAATGAAGGGCACAATAAACATATAACAGCAGATGTGAAGACACAGAAGAAAGGTTCCGTGAGCTTGAAGACAAGGCTTTGAAAGCAAACATACAAAAGAACAGATGAAGAAAAAAATGGAAAAAAAGACACAGACTGGTGGAATGAATAAGAAAATATGAGCCATCTATATGCTTTCCACAAGAGACTCACCTTAGAACTAAGGATATCAATAGATTGAAAGTGAAAGGTTGGAAAAAGTTATTCCACATACACAGTAACCAAGAAAAAGCTGGAGTAGCTATACTTATATTGGGTGAAATAGACTTTAAAAGCAAAACTGCAATTAGAGACAAGGAAGGACATTATATATTAATAAAAATGGCAATTCACCAGGAAGAAATGACAATCATAAATGTGTATGCACCTAACTAGGATGTCCCATATTACATGAGGCAAACACTTGAAAAACTGAAGGGAGAAATAGATGTCTTTACAATAATAGTTGGAGGCTTCAATACACCACTCTTAGCATTGAATAGATCATCTGGGCAGAGGATCAATAAGGAAACAGGGAGCTTGAATAATATAACAAATTGTTTAAACTTAATAGACATATACAGAACATTGAACTCCAAAACAGCAAAATATACATTCTTCTCAAGTGCTCATAGATCTTTCTCCAGGATAGACCTTATGTTGGGTCACAAAGCAGATCTCGATAAATTCAACAAGATTGAAATTATACAAAACACTTTGATCATAAGGGAATAAAGTTACAAATCAACAACAGGCAGATAAAAGGAAAATTCACAACTATATGGAGATTAAATAACACAGTTAAATAATCAATGGGTCAAAGAAGAAATGGCAAGGGAAATCAATAAATATCTTAAGACTAATGAAAACAAGAACACAACATATCAGAACCTATGGGATGCAGTGAAAGCCGTGTTGAGAGGGAAATTTATAGCACTCAATGTTTATATTAAAAAAGAAAAGCTAAAATCAATGACCTAACTCCACAGTTGGAGGAACTAGAAAAAGAACAGCAGATAATGCCCAAAACAAGCAGAAGGAATGAAATAACAAAGATCAGAGCAGAAATAAATGAAACTGAGAGAAAAAAACAATAGAGAGAATTAGCAAAACCAAAAGTTGGTTCTTTGAGAAGAATAATGAAGTCAACAAACCCTTAGCTAGACTAACAAATCAAAAAAGAGAGAAGATGCAATAAAATAAAATAAACTATGAAAATGGCATCATTACTACTGATCCTTCAGAAAGAAAAGAGATCATAGTAGAATACTATGAACAACTGTATGCCAACAAAGTAGAAAATGTAGATGAACTGAAAAAATTCCTAGGAACATACCAACAACCTACAGTGACCCTAGAAGAAATACAAGACCTCAACAAACCAATCACAAGTAAAGAGATTGAAACAGTCATCAAACAACTCTCCAAAATGAAAAACCCAGGACCAGATGGTTTCACAGGTGAGTTCTACCAAGCATTCAAAGAAGATTTAATACCTATCTTACACAAACTCTTCCTAAAAATTGAACAATCAGGAATGATACCAAACTCATTCTATGAAGCCAGTATCACTATAATACCAAAGCCAGATAAAGATATTAAGAAAAAAGAAAATTACAGACCCATTTCACTAATGAATACAGACACGACAATCCTCACAAAATATTCCCTAATGGAATCCAACAACACATTAAAAGAAGTATTCATCATGATCAAGTGGGTTTTATGCCAGCCACGCAAGGGTGGTTCAACATGAGAAAATCAGTCAGCATAATACACCACATTAATAAATCAAAGAAAAAAAATCATATGATCCTATCGATTTATGCAGAAAAGGCATTTGACAAAATACCACATGCTTTCTTGATAAAAATACTACAAAAGATAGGGATTGAAGGAAACATTCTCAATATGATAAAGGCCACAGTTAACATTGTACTCAATAGTGAAAGACTGGAAGCTTTACCACTGAGCTTGGGAAAAGACGAGGATACCCACTGTCACCACTGTTGTTCAATATAGTGCTAGAAGTTCTAGCTAGAGCAACCCAGCAAGAAAAAGAAATAAAAGGCATACAAACCAGAAAGGAAGAAGTAAAACTTTTGCCATTTGCAGATGATAGGACCCTATACTTGGAAAGTCCCAAAAAATCTACAACAAAGCTGCTAGAGCTAATAAATGATTTCAGCAGAGTGAAAGGATACAAGATGAATACACAAAAATCAGTAGTGTTTCTATGCACTAGTAACAAGCAATCTGAGGAGGAAGTCAGGAAAAAAAATTCCATTTACAATAGTGACTAAAAGAATCAAATATTTAGGAATAAACTTAACCAAGGACGTCAAACACTTGTATTCAGAAAACTGCAAAACATTGCTAAAAGAAACTGAAGAAGACCCAAGCCATGGTCATGGATTGGAAGATTAAGTATTGTAAGATATCAATTCTACCCAAATTGATATACAGATTCAATGCAATCCCAACGAAAATTCCACCAGCATTTTTCAAAGAAATGGAAAACTCAATTATTAAACTTGTTTGGAAGTGTAAGGGGCCCCAAATAGCCAGAAACATATTTAAAAGGAAGAGCAAATTTAGAGGACTCTTACTTCTGGAGTTTAAATCATATTACCTAGCTACAGTGGTAAAAACAAACAAACAAACAAACAAAAAACAGCATTGTGCTGGCATAAAGATAGACACATAGACCAATGGAACAGAATTGATAGTTCATAAACAGAACTTCACATCTATGGTCAAGTGATTTGTGACAAGCCGGTCAAACCCACCTAGCTGGGGCAGAAGAGTCTAGTAAACAAACGGTGCTGGGAAAAGTTGATATCCAAATCCAAGAGAAAGAAAGAGGACCCTTATCTTATACCTTATTCAAAAATTAACTCAAAATGATTCAAAGACTTAAATATAAAAGCCAGAACCATAAAGCTCCTAGAAAAAAACGTAAGAAAACATTTTCAAGACCTTTGGTGGTAGGTGGTGTATTTCTTTCTTTTTTTTTTTTTTAACATAAAAAAATGTAGCAAAAGCAGTGCTGAGAGAGAAATTTATAGCCATAAATGCCTATATTTAAAAAGAAGAAAGAGCTAAAATCAAAGACCCAACTGTACACCTGGAGGAATGAGAAAAAGAGAAACAAAGTAATCCCAAAGCAAGTAGAAAGAAGGAAATAACAAAGATTAGAGCAGAGCTAAATGAAATTGAAAATAAGAAAGCACTAGAAAAAAATTAACAAAACCAAAAGCTGGTTCTTTGAAAAGATAAATAAAATTGGCAAATCCTTAGTGCAATGTTTAGGCTAATGTGTCAACTCGGTCAGGTAATTGTGTCCAGATGTTTGGTCCAGCAAGCCCTGGGCTAATTGTAAAACAAGAACATATATGGACTTTGGTCACCAGTGAGTTTACTGGGTGGATGGCTGATTACATCTGCATCAATCAGAGAGACTGCCATCAGCAACGGGTGATGCTTTTATTCTATCAGTTGAATAACTTAAAGGGGAAGTGATTTCAACATTCAGACAAAATTTCCCAGCTTGTCTTTGGACAGCCAACTTCTCCCAGAAACTCATCAAGGACTTTCATCAGAGCCCCTGGTTTGCAACCTGCCTGCAGAATCTGGACTTGTGCATCTCCAGGGTCATGTGAGAGACTCTTATAAAATCTCATATTATTGACAGATGTCTCCTGTTGATTCTGTTTCCCTAGAGAACCCTGACTAATACACTTAGCTAGACTAAGAAAAAATGAGAGATGATGCAAATACATAAAATAAGAAATGAGGAAGGGGATATAACCACTGACCCCACAGAAATAGAGTATCATAAGAGGATACTTTGAAAAATTGTATACCATCAAGATAGATAACTTAGAAGAAATGGACAAATTTCTAGAAACACACAAGCACCCTACATTGATGAAAGAAGAAATTGATGAACTTAACAGACCAATCACAAGTAACAAGATTGAATTAGTCACCAAAAACTTTCCAAACAAGTAGAGCCCAGGACCAGATGGCTTCACAGGTGAATTCTACCAATCATTCCGCAAAGAACTAACACCTATCCTACTTGAACTTTTCCAAAAAATAGAAGTGGAGGGAACATTGCCTAACTCATTCTATGATGACAACATCACTCTAATAGCCAAGCCACACAAAGATGCCACAAGAAAGGAAAACTATAGACCAATCTCTCTAATGAAACTAGATGATAAAATCCTCAACAAAATACTTGCTAATCATGTTCAACAACACATCAAATGAATTATATATCATGACCAAGTAGGTTTCATCACTGGAATGCAAGGACAGTTCAACATAAGAAAATCAATTAATGTAATACACCACTTTAACAAATCAAAAGAAAAAAATCACATGATCATCTCTATTGATGCAGAAAAAGCATTCAAAAAGATACAGCACCCTTTCCTGTTAAAAACACTGCAAAAGATAGGAAGAGAAGGAAACTTCCTCAACATGATAAAGGGTATATATGAAGAACCCACAGCTAACATCATATTCAATGGTGAAATGCTAAAATCTTTCCCTCTAAGATCTGGAAAAAGACAAGGATGTCCACTGTCACCACTCTTATTTAACATTATGTTAGAAGTACTTGCTTTAGGCAAGAAAAAGATATAAAAGACATCCAAATTGGAACGAAGAAATAAAAATTTCACTATTTGCAGATGACATGATCCTATACCTTGAAAGCCCTGAGAAAGAACAAAGCTTCTAGAGCTTATAAATGAGTTCAGTAAAGTGGCAGGATATAAGATGAACACGCAAAAATCAGTAGCATTTCTGTACACAAATAATGAGTAATCTGAGGAGGAAATCAAGAAAAAAAAATTCCATTTACAAAAGCAATTAAAAGAATCAAATACCTAGGAATATAAACTTAACTAAAGATGTAAATGGCTTGTGTATGCAGAAAACTACACAACATTGTTAAAAGAAATCAATGGAAGAATATTCCCTGTTCATGGATAGGAAGACTAAACATCATTAAGATGTCTATCCTACCCAAACCGATTTACAGATGTAACAAAATCCCATTAACTACTACAACAGCATTTTTCATTGGTTTGGAAAAGCTTACTATGAAATTTATGTGGAAGAGCAAGAGTTCCCAAATAGCCAAAGACATATTGAAAAAAAAAAGAAATTAGAGGACTCACACTACCTGACTTTAAAACATACTACAAAGCTGCTGTGCTCAAAACTGCATGGTATTGGCACAAGGATAGCCATACTGACCAATGGAACAGAACTGAGAGTTCTGATATAGATCCTCACATATGTGGTCAAGTGATATTTGGCAAGGCCACCAAGTCCACTCAACTGGGAGAGAATGGACTCTTCAACAATTAGTGCTTAGAGACTGGATATCCATATCCAAAAGAATGAGAGAGGATCACCATCTCATGCCCTATACAAAAATTAACTCAAAAAGGATCAAAGATCTAAATATAAGAGCCAAGACCATAAATCTCCTGGAAGATAATGTAGGGAAGCATCAACAAGATCTTGTGGTAGGAAGTGGTTTCATAAACTTTACACCCAAAGCATGAGCAATGAAAGGAAAAATAGATAAATGGGACCTCCTCAAAATTAAGAAACTTTGGTACTTCAAAGTAGTTTGTCAAGAAAATGAAAAGGCAAACTACTCAATGAAAGAAAATATTTGGTCACCATCTATCTGATAGGGGCCTAATATCCAGCATATATAAAGAAATCCTACATCTCGAAAATAAAAAGACTAACAACCCATTTACAAAATGGGCAAGTGATTTGAAAAGACACCTCTCCAAAGAAAAAATACAAATGACTAAAAAGCATATGAAAAGATGCTCAACATCACTAGCCATTAGGGAAATGCAAATCAAAACTACAATGAGAGGGAAGCGGGTGTGGCTCAGTGGATAGAGCCCCTGTTTACCATATGGGAGGCCTGGGTTCGCGTCCGGAGGCCTCCTTGTGAGGGCACGCCGGCCTGAGCTGTGCGGTGGGCTGATGCAGCAACCTCACGGCAGGAAGCGGGTGTGGCGCAATGGATAGAGCACCCGTTTACCATATGAGAGGCCCCGGGTTCGCTTCCCGGCGCCTCCTTGTGAGGGCCGGCCGGCTCACGCGGCGCCGTGGGCTGATGCGGCAAGACCTCACAGCAAGGGGGAGATAAGCAGACACAGAGAAGACACGCAGCGAATGGACACAGCAGCAC
>JAQZBX010005648.1:0-49553 GCA_029593785.1 Cabassous unicinctus
CCTGAAAAGCAACTGCTGTAAGTTTTTACAACTTATCTTTTCTAGCCCCAAATTCCACTTTTTTCAGTTTTTCCAGCTCTAATTTCTGGATGCAGTTCTGTGATGCAGTTATTTTAAGAACCAGTCACCTCAGACTTCATGTTGAACAGTGTCACCACCCGAGTCCTCTCTACACTGCAAGCTTGTAACCTACACATGTAGGAAACCTGCCAAGTGTAGGCACTTATTTGTTTTAAAGTAAGGCTCTTCCCAAGGACTGAGCCAGGGGCTCCTGGCCAGCTCATCATAGCGCTGTGAAGGGGTGGGTCTAGTGTCAGCTGAATGGTGTTTCCTGAGTTCTTCTTTGAATATGGCCATTTTAAATATTTTCTTGTCTGAATAGGCAAACCAATTCAATTGGCTGGCCTTGCACACAAATTAGTTCCAAAGATGAGCTTTTTCTAACACATTTCCAGTTGCTAAAGTTCAAATGTAGAACACTACTTACAATGGTAGGAAAAA
Source organism: Cabassous unicinctus (assembly GCA_029593785.1). Lineage (NCBI taxonomy): Eukaryota > Metazoa > Chordata > Mammalia > Cingulata > Chlamyphoridae > Cabassous > Cabassous unicinctus. The sequence goes on from JAQZBX010005648.1 coordinate 502, forward strand.
AAATCCACCATCCACCACAGTGCATCTTGGAAAGATGTCTGTGGCATATTTTGCTGTGAAATTAGGCCTTGTGGGATATGGCTGGTTGTCATTTTGATGTATTTTAAATAAATATGTATATTTTTAAAAAACCTTTTTTACAAGTTCAAAAAAGTTTAATTAACCAGTAGTCACCACATCTGAGTTTTTGTTTCTGGGGTGTAGATGGCAGATTGAAAGTGGGAGCTTGGACAATGTGAACTTGAGCTGCCTCCAGGGCTGCACTGCTGTCCTGATTGTGGGACCCCATGGTCAGTGTGATCTGACCCTCTGAGGTTCAGTCTTCTGCCCCATTCAAGGACTGCTGAGTCCAGTCCCTGCAAGTGCTTTGACCCAGGTGGGCTTTTCCCAGAGCACTGCCACAATAAAGTGGATGTTTAGCCAAAGAGTTTCTCCATGAGAGAAAAAAATGCACTCATCCAAATTTTACCAATTGTGACAGAGATGAGAGGAGAAAAGATTAGGCAGCATCTGGGTTTTCATTTGAAAACAGTGACATATCATTTTCAAAGACTACCTCAGTGTGATCATGACAGAGATTATTCAGGAGACCTTGTCTGAAAATATTAAGGTCTCCTGTGAGGGGAGGAATTGTTAAAATTCCAGCAACCCCCCCCATTTTTTCTAGAATTCTCTAAAAATGCAAAGAAAATTGAATGACACTTGAGAATTGAGGGTGAGGGATACCGCAGATTAGAAACATAATTTTAGATTTCAGTTCCACAAATCCACACAATGCCATTTTTCAAATGTAAAAAAGAATCTGCTCAGGAATTTGACACAACCTTAGCATCAAAGGCCAAAATTTTCACCTCTTAATGTTTTTCTATATTTGTCCTTGAATCTGAATAACTTTATACAGTACTGTAAATTTAAATTAAACATTGAGATTGATGTCAAATCTTGTGAAAAGAGCTTTCTGCATGTAAAAAAGAGTTAAGGAAGACAACAGAGGCCAAAATCTGTAGGAATAGTTTTGTTACCAACAGAAAATATCACCACTCACTTGCCATTTTTATATCAGTTTTACCAGCTACTTTTAAACTTGTACATTATTTGTAAGGAAAAGAAGGAAAACCTAAGACCTGTCTAACTTAGTGGAGAATGTGTGTGTTGCCTTTAGGATGGATAGATAAGTCTTGTTGCACTGTGTTATCAAACTTGTATATAAAAGTTGTAACTGAAAGTTGGTGGTGGGGTGATGTATGGGGACCCCTGTATGATATTCATGTTTGCTTTGTAAGTTACAACTTTTACTATACACTTATTTTTTATGTATGTTCATGTATAAATGATACAGTAATAATAATAGTAATAGGCTCAGTTGGAGGAAAAATACACCAAATGTAAGATACTTTGGTTAGTAGTAATATTTTGAGGATGCTCATTAATAATTAGTTAAAAATGTTTCACAATAATGCAAGGTATTGCTGGTAGGGTGAGGTATTAGAGCCCTGTATGATGTTTTGTATGTTTGTTTTATAAGTTCACAACTATTACCATACACTTATTGTTTACGTATATTTATGTATGAGTGGTATACTTTAATAAATTAAATATATATATATATATATATATAAATTGGACTCACTTGTTTCTCATGGTTTAAAAAGATGAGTCATTGCAAACTCTGGAAATGTGACTAGTACATGATATAAGGTGGTAGAAGTGAGGAAGCTCCTTCAAGTGCTAAAACTAAAGACTTCTAGGTCTTGGCTCAAATTAATTAAGTACTGTTTGTATACCAGGATATGAGATGTAAATGTAATAGGTTACTTTCACCCTTGAAGCTATAAAATAAAAAAAATTGTAGAACAGAGATATCTTGTATTACTGAATTAACTAGAATCATCTTAGTCTCAGCCCAACATAAATCACCCAGAGTCCAGTTGTCTCACCTGGAGACCAGGGCACCCCACCAAGTTCCTAGCGTCTCTCATCAAAAGTGCAGATCAACTTATTTAAAGCTGGATGTGCCTTACCTGGAGCCTTGCTTACCTCAGTAAGCCCTGGAGCATGTCACCCACACCCCAGATCAACTCATTCAAAAGATTAATTGCCTCTTACAGAGCACAGTTCACATCACCTAGAGCCAACATTGGCTTACTTAATGCCTGGCTAACTCACCCAGATCTTGGTGTATTCACCTTACTCAGTGGCAGACTATCCTCACCTAGAATACACATCATCTCACTCAGAGACAACTCATAACAACCATAGCCTACCTCACCCTCATTTAGAGCACAGATCACTGAATAGTCTGGCTTGCCTCATTCAACCATGGGCAACTCACCCACAGCACAGATCACAACACCCAAAACCTGATTTCATGTCACTAAAGTTCCTGATAACTTCACCCACAGCATGAACCACCATACACAGCAGTGGACTCACCTCAACCAGAGCTAGAATCATCTCCCACCCCTAAAATCGTATCTAGCATATATGGTAGAAGGTTCTTGACATATATCTGTTGAATGGATGGATGGATGAATAAATGGCTTTATGTATTATCTATAAAACTGATGACTCACCAATTTATACCTCCTACCTAGATCTCTGTCCTGAACTCCAGATATATCCAAATACCTATTTGCTGTGTCCACTGGGATGTGTAATAAACATTTCAAACTTAACCGAGTCAAAAAGGGAATTCCAATCACCCTCCTAATGAAATGACTGTCTTTACTTTCTTAGCAAAGTACAACTCTATCCTTCTAGTTCCTCAAGCTAAAAATCTTGAAATCATTCCAAACTCCTTCTCTTTCACTCACACCACAAATCCAATTTACCAACAAATATTGTGGGTTCTGCCTTCAAAATACACCCAGTATATGACTACTTCCAACCTCCTTTGCCATTTTCAATATGGTCCAAGCCCCATTTATCCCTGACCTTGATGAATGAATAGCCTCCTTAAATGATCTTTCTACTTCTTGTCCACCTCCATGCCCCATGTCTAGCTGTTCTCAGAACTACAGCCAGAGAAATTCTTTTCAAGCCTAAGTCACAATGTTTTCCTACTTAACTCAGTAGAAATACAATTCTTTACAACTGCTTAAAAAGCTTTAATCAATCTGGCCCTATTACATCTCTGACTTCATTTCCTACTAATTTCCCCTCACTTACTCCTACTTTTTCCCTCTCTAATCAATACTGACTTTCTCTGATGTTCTTTCCAAAGGTTAAGCACATTTCCACCTGTGGGCTCTTTCCCTACTGTTCCCTCTGCCTGGAAGGATCTTTCCCAAGGTGTCCACATTCCATTACTTCCTTCCAGTCTTTGGTCAAATGCCACCTTTTCAGTGCATTTCCCCCTGATCACCATGTTGAAAATTGCAACCCCCACTTCTTATCACTTTTCTCTGATCTATTTGTCTCCGCAGCACTCACCACCACCTAAAATATTACATATTTTACTTTTTGAGACATAAGCTTGAAGAATACAAGAATTTTTGTGTTTCCTTCACTGGTATATCCCTGGCATTTAAAGCAGTGCCTGGCATATAGCAGGTGACCAATAATCTATCTGTTAGATGAATGATTTCACTTCCACTAGGGTACATATACATTAGCTAGCCTGGTATTTCAGGAAAAGATTATAAAGCTTCTCTTATAGTTCTTCCAGTTCTCTGATCCCTAGAGGGAATATAATTAATGCCTAAAAAGAAAAACTGTGCTTCCTCTGGTCAACCACAAGAAGGAGTTGAGAAGAAGACTGAGTAAAAAGAAGCTAGATACTCCTGCTTCCCTTCCCTTGCTTTTCATATCCTACCCTGAAGGTGAACGGAAACTGTATTTGGAGATTATGGCACTGAGTGAATGCTTTTCTCCATACTATGAGTTACTTGCACACACACAAAACTAAACATGAAAAACCATGATTCTTCTGAATGCCACAAAGAGGCCAAGGAAATCAATGCACAGGCCACTAAGTACTGACAGGCTGTTTGCTTAATTCCACCTCTGAGAATTCTCCCTAACCCAGAGGAAAGAGTTCCCATTAGTACAGAGAAACATGGACGAAGGCCAAGGTGTTCCAGGCTGTCAGCACTTTCTGGCTACGGAAATATTCTCTAAGTCAATTATATTTGATATGTACATAACGCACCTACAATCCTTACATGTTATAAGCAAGAGGGTCCCAGGTCTAATTCTCAGATTTGGCTGAACACATATGAAGTACAGAATCATCAAACTCTGAAATTAATTTCCCACGGAACTTACTCACCGCTCCTTGTTGATTCTGCAACCTGAATGCATTCCTTCATCATGGGGCTGCCGTGAAGCCAGAGGTCCTTTCGGAACCAGGACAGGGCATTCATTGCCATCCCAGCAGCGAGGCGGGCAGTGGCTCAACGCCAGAGCTCCCCCAGAGAAATTCAGGAAAGGAAGGCCTGGCTCATAACCGACACCTTCGCTTCTAGGAGAATCTCTGCATCCAAGGAGCAAGGAAAGGGCCGCAGAGGGGAGAGCAGAAAAAATGACTGCGAGGAGGGGACAGAAGAGAGGTGGCTGGCGGCTCAGTTGGGTGATGAATGGAGGCCACCCAGTCAGCAGAGTTAGTGTGTGACACCCTTTAGGACCCGGCACCTTCCCAACCACCATGACAAAACACACAAATTCTAGAGCTCCAGACCCCCAGAGAGTGAGTAAGTTCCAGGAGATCGAGATGCCACGACAGCCGAGCTGGCACCGGCAGTCCCTGGAGGCTCATCCCGGTAACCTCAGCTCACCAAGGCAGCCATTGAGGAGGAAAGGGCCGCCTGAGGCAAGTCACCGAAAGGAAAGAGAGAGGACCCAGCCGTTGTCAGCAAGGCTGCTTCTCAGCTGAAAAAGGAGTGAACACGGAGGACCAAGGCGGGGGTGACGCCGCAGGATGGCTGCCGGTAGGTGACGGGTCCCGAGGCTGCCTGGGTGACTTTGCTGGCGCCCCTGTAGCAGCAGCCTCAGCCCCGCCCCCGACTCCTCATTGTCGGGAGCGCTTCACACGTGACCTCAGGCACCTCAAGTTTTCAAGTGTGTTTACTATGCTGGCTCTGTCTGGGGAAACTGCTTGAGCCTTGGTTGCTTATGGAGGTAGACGAGTCCTTGCCCTCAGGACTAATGGCCCGTGCCCACCATTGGAATCCCTGCCTCACTCCCTTTCCTCCACAGACTGGTCGCCATACCCTGGAGGTGCCAGCAGCGAATATAGGCCTCATGTGAGGGAAGGCTAAGATCCCTCTATATTTTTGATGTAACACTTATGTAATCTAAAACTTCTTTAAAAGTTTTTAAATTTAGTTTTTTGATAGTAAATCTGCCGTCCAGTAAATTCTAAAGGTAGTCCTTCAACCTGTGGTGAAAAGATGCTAGAGACTAATTTGAGTCCAGTGAAAAGAACTTCACTAGTAAAGTTATGTACATAAATAAATATAAAATCCAGCATTAATATACTTCTGGTAAGTACTTCTGTTTTCCATATGGTTTAAAAGATAAATGCATAAAATAATAATAAAGCAATGTCAGTGGGCACACAGTGTATAAGGTGCACTTTGTAACAATAACAGGAGTGGTGGGGAATGGATCCATATAGGAATAGTTTTTTTGTAACATGAAGGCAGCAATGGAAGAATTGAACAATGAAAAATGACACAGAAACCAAATACCAAATGGAAACATAACCTCTTCCTTATCTGTAATTACATTTGATGTAAATTGGTTAAGCATCAATTAAGAGTCAGTGATTGAGTTAGTTGAGGAAATTATGGGGCAAGTAGTGCTTTGTGCAAGAGTCTCACTTGAGAACCAAAGCACAAATTTGTTGAAAGTTACAAAAAATTAAAAAAAGAAAAAAAAAGCCATGCGAACACTAATCAAAGAAAACTGAATTGGCCATACTCACATCAGACAAGACAAACCTTAAGGCAAAAATGCTATGAGATAAAGATCAACATTATATATTGATTGATCAAAGTGGCAATCCATCAAGAAGATACAACAATTATTAATATATATGTACCTATCAACAAAGTCCCAAAGTGTATTAAGCAAAAATGATAGGTGAAGGGAGCAATAACAATTGTAGTTGGAGACTTCAACATGCCACCTTTCTGATAGAAGGAACAACTGAACAAAAGATCAACCAAGAAGTAGAAGATGTGAATAACTTATTAACAACATAGCCACAACATATAAATCACTCCACTCAAAAACAACAGAACACACTTTCTTCCCTGTGCACATGAAACATTCCAATGATTGGATGATTTGTGACAGTGTGAAGTGGCAAATCCCAGAAAAGTTTGGACCCATTTCTGTGGGTGTGGAACTCTTTTGATTGTATTAGGTTCAGGTAAGTCACCTTTTGATTAGATCACCTGACTAGACCTGTCTAGGGCCTTTGGACTACATCACTGACGCATGACCCAGGTTGTGTCTCCACCTTTTTGCTGGAGTCTTATAGAAGACTAAGAACTGGAAGTGGAAATATGCAGAGAAAAAGAGCTATAATTTTCAGCCTGTGATGTGGGAAAGGACTCCTATATCTCCTGAAGTTTCAGAAAGACAAATCCTGAGAAGCTGAGAGAAATCTCAAGAGGTTAGACTCAAAGAGCAGCTCAAAACTGAGGGGACTATCCCTGATCACCTACAACTGAGATCAGGGAGAAACAGGTCTGGAAGAGAAGGTAGAGATCCAGACTGAAAACTGCCATTTTGCCTCACCACAATGTAGGAACAGCATCTGACCTTTGGTGAGAAAGCATCTTTGATCATGCCTTCATTTGGATATTTTCACATCATCAAAACAGTAAGATTTAACTAATAAATTCCCTTTATAAAAGCCACCCCATTACTGGTATTTTGCATCCACAGACTTAGCAAACTAAAAGAACGAGTTAGTCTACAAAATATGTAAGTAAATTTTAAAAGACTGAAATCTTACAAAGTATTTTCTCTGATCACAATGGAATGAAATTATAAATCAATACAAGATAAGTGACAAAGATATGGCAGTTAAAAAACATATTCTTAGCCAACAAATCAATGAAGTTTGTAAATGCTTTCAAGTGAAGGGAAATGAAAACAATACATACAAAAATGAATGTGATGAAGTAAAAGCTGTGTTCAGAGGGAAATTTATAGGTATACTTACATTAAAGAAATAGAACAATCTGAAATCAATGACCTAACCTTCCACCTTAATGAAATAGGATAAGAAGAGCAAACACAAAGAAGCAGAAGGAAGGAAATAAAATTTAGAGTATAAATAAATGAAAACAAAAGAATCAATAACCCCAATAATTGGTTCTGTGAAAAGATGAACAAAAGTCACAAACTTTTAGCTAGACTGACCAAGAACAAAGGAAAACTCAAATTACTAAAAGCAGCAGTAAAGTGGGAATACCATTACTGATATTTACAGAAATAAAAAAAGGATTATAAGAGAATAGTATGAAAAATTGTATGTCACCAAATTAGATAACCTGGGTGAAATGGATATATTCTTAGAAACAAACTGCAAAAACTGACTCAAGAGTTAGAAAATCTGAACAGGCTTATAACAGAGATAGAATCAGTAATAAAAAATCTTCCAACAACCAAAAGGCCCATAACCAGATAGTTTCACTGGTGAATCTCTCACTTAAAAAACATCATTCTTTCTCAAACTGCCAAAAAATAGAGGAAAGAATGCTTCCAATTTGTTCTATAAGGTCCATATTACCCAAATTCCAAAAACAGTATAAGAAAGGAAAACTACAAACCAATATCCCTATGAAGTATACATACAAAATTCCTCAACAAAATGCTAGGAAACTGAATCTAGCATGATATTAAAAGAATTATTGTACACCATGACTAATTCCAACCCAGATTATAAACCCTGGAAAACTGAAAACAAAATATCATACACAAATATTTATAGCAGAGTTTTTCACAAAAGACAAAAAGTGAAAAGAGCCAGTATGTCCATTCACTAATGAATGGATAAAGACAATATGGAATGCCGGAATGTTGCGGACCGGCAGGAGCGGGGGCTCAGAAGCCGCCTGTGGACTGGGGGCAAAGGGTCTCGCAGACCTGGTGTTTGGTCCGGCCCTTCCCACCCGCGTCTGGGTGGTCTGATGAATGTATTGGGGCTTTGGCTCCACTGAAAGGCGGCCGAGGGCGTGTGCCTCTCTTGCAGTTTCTTCTCTCAAAGCCACGGGGGACATTCTCAGTCCATAAACTTGCGACCGCCACGTGTGGCATCTTTCCAAGGGAGCCAGCTCCAAGTGGCCAGCGCACCCGTCTAGGGGATCCCGCCTGGCGTGGGGCAGGGGCTGAGGCGAAAGCCTTCAGCGCAGCGGAGCCTGGGGCGGCGGATGCTCTGTGCAGAGGGCTGCCGGTTTCCTAAAGATGAGGGGCTGAGGTGGCCTCGGCGCTCCTGCCTTTTGGAAGCGCCCCGCGCCCCCGCCCCCTTGGCCGCCGCATCCTGCCGCGCTCGACCCCTGAGGCTAGGCAGAGCGAGCTGAACCCTCGCAGCCGCAGCGAAGTTTGGCGGCTTTGCCCGGGCTGCGGTTGCCCGCACCATGTCCGGGGCCGCCTACATGCACTTCGTGGCTGCCCAGTGTCTGGTTTCCATTTCAAACCCCGCTGCATTGCCTGAGCATTGGAGGTAAAGTCTAGAGTATAGGCTATTAGGAGATGGAAGGAGGGCTGTGAAGGAGTATTGATGCTTAATGAATGTAGAAATTTTAATTAACTTGACTGTAAATGTGTGGACATGGATAGAGTTGATGGTGACACATTAGAGTGAGCCCATGGGGTTGTGTGTCTACTTAGAGCAGTGACTCATATGTGATTCCACATGTCTGGACATATGCTATATGCGCACAGGTGGAAAAAGGCAGTCCAGGGATGTAAATGTCAATTGAAAGAAACCTAGAGAATAATCTAGGGACTGAGTAACCCAATGAACCCAGAGAATTGTGGTTAATAGTACAAATGCAAGAGTGCCCTTCTGTGAACAAGAACAGATGGACGTCACGATTGCAGGGTTGTGGGAATATGAGATATTTGGGAAAAATACAATTAATGTAAATTATGGACTATAGTTAACAGCAATACTGTAATATTCTTGCACCAATGTAAAGAAATACTGTATTGATTAAATAGGGGGGTGTGGAAAAAAATATGCCAAATGTCCGTTATAGACTATAGTTAGTGGTAATATTCTGATATATCCTCTGCTCCTTTTTAAAGCAGTTTTATTGAGATATTTTCACATTTGATATAATCCATCTAAATTATTCAATCAATGCTTTTTATTGTATTCATTGAGTTGTGCTTTCATCAGCACAATCAATTTTACAACAATTTCATTTCTCCAAAAAGAAAAACCCAATACCCCTCAGTAATCACAGCTTAATCCTGCTATCCTTCCACATCCATACATAACCACTAATATATTTCTGTCTCTATATCTTTATTTATATTGCAATTTATATAAACACAATCATACAATATCTAATATATTGCATTTTTTCTTTAACTTAGCATAATGTAGGTGTTTTTGGTTTTTTTGCTGTTGTCTATTTTTGGGTAGGCAAGGGAATAAAGAGTTTATTAAGAAACAAGAGAATGAGAAAAGTACACAGAAGTACATGGTCCAAGACATGTACTGTACTGTGGGTGCACTATCAGCCCAATATTTGTTTGTTTTTTAAGTTATCATTAGCTGGTTTTTAATTAGAGATGTTGTGGATTTGAAACTTTACACTAGTTTTGTGCCTTTGTTACAATTGATGAATAATATTAAAATAGTACTATTAACTATAGTCTTTATTGTCCTTACTTTACATTAGATGAAAATTTTCCAGTATACCAACCTATTATTAATACCTTGTATTAGTGTCATACATTTGCTATAATTCATATAAGAACATTCTGATACTTTTACTATTAACCCCAGTCTATTATCCACAGTAGGGTTCACTGTTTTATTCACTTTCATTCTAGTAACATACAGAACCTAAAACTTCCTGTTTCAACCACATTCACATACATAATTCAGTGTTATTAAACATGGAATATGCTTTGATTGTATGCCTTTTTATTAATAATAATTTATTCATGATGCAATAATTTTATTATTAAATATTAATATTCATTAACAAATTATTACTTGATAATTAAATTATTAATTAATTCAAGTATAATATATGCATCTAATACCTGCTTTAGTAACCCACTAAATAAAATGATTTTGGTGTATTTTCATTATCATATTCTCCACAACTTTACCATCACTTCTTGTCATTGTTAAATATGTTGTTATACATATCTGGTGAGTTTGAAGCAATAGTCTGTTTTGAATATAATTTACGTTTCTCCCATGACTACAAATGCTCAGTCTCTATTCATGAGCTTAGCAGGCTTTCATAAACATTCCTTGGTGAAAGTGCGTTCAATAATCATACATCATTTTAAAATTTAGTTTTACATCTTTTTATTTATGGAAAAGTTGCACTTTATTTTAGATAAAGTTCTATAAGAATAATGTGAGTCACAATTACTTTTTCCTGATTTCTGACCTGGATTTAAATTCACATAAATCTGTTCATTTATTTATTTTTGACAGTAATTGTTTTTTAATTTTATTGAAATCCTTCTGTTATGGAAACCTATGAACTAAAGAGTTGAGCCCTCTTATGTAAGAATCAAATTGCAGTGTCAGGACAGGGACACCGTCACCCAAGAGGGAGGATCAGGAGACCTGTCACAGACACTGACCTAGAGGGATTGTGACCTACTGTGAAGATCACTGTTCTGCGGCCCCTGCTCCTTGACCAGCGCTTGCTTCTGCTCCTGGAAGTGATGCCCTGCACAGGGCTCTACCTGGCTCTGACCATATGGTTGAGAGTCTACTGAGAACAGTGACTCACTATGTGAGTTTATATGTCTTGACATATGTTGTATGTCCAGAGTGTCTTCTCCCACATACAAGGAGGGTCAGTGTTGGCTGTACTGACAGTGCATGGATCAGCCATGTACTCCTGACCCCTGGCAGACAGCCTGGCTCTTCTCATGGGGACATCTGTGGGACTCCCAGGCAAAGCAGGGAAAAGCAAACTCAACATGCATACATTTCCCAAGCTCAGGTTTGCTCTTGTTCTATTTTCCAAAGGAAAACACGTTCATAGACTTAGGTTCAGCATGGGGAGAGAACCCATGTGCTGGAGACAGGGAGAAGGACACATTAGGGTTCATTGCTCAAAAATCAGACAGAGTATGTGTATGTGTGTGTGGTCATGTGTGTGTGTAGGTTTGTGTGTGTATGTGTGAGTGTGTACACATGCCTGTGCACATGACGGATTTATGCTTGCTAGTGTTTGTGGATGTATTATAGGTATAGTAAATGTGTGTGTATATGTGTATATGTGTAATGGGTGTTTGTGTGTGGTTATGTGACTGTGTTGTGTGTGCACAAGTGTGCATGTATGTGTATGTATCTGTGTATAATTATGTGTGCTGTGGTTATAGTAGATGCATGTCAGGGCTTTGACCCCCATGGCAATGTGTGTGCAGGTGTTCTGTGATATGACCTTCAATTCAAGGATCCCAGAGCAGTTAAGAAACCCCCTGAGAGTGCCTGTGACTGTGGGTGAGCATCTGGCAGGCTCCATGGAATGGGGACTTTGGGGTTCCATAGAATCTTCTGTTAGATCTCCCTCAATTAGACTGAGTTTCTAAGGACAATTCACTATGTCAAGAGATGGTATCACCAAAATGTGGTATCTCTAAAGAGCAGTCTGAAGCCAAGGGCACAGCCAGGTAACACTGGGCAGACATGTTGTGAGAGAGATGCCCTGTGAGCACAACAGGAACCTCCCTGCAGATTGGGGGCTGGGCTGTAAGAGGTGCTCAGGGCCCATTGAACACGGTGCCCAGCCCCAAGGCAGGGGCAGGGGCAGCCATGGAGGGGCTTCCTGTCAGGCTCTGGGTTCTTTTTGGAAATACAGACTAAAACAAGAATTTAACCATGACTCTGGTTGTGTCTAATTCCTTTGTGAGCATTTTCCTAACTCAAAAAGTCAATGTGACTCACATGTAATAGGGGGTTTCTAGGTCTTACAGATGCCTTAATACTGAGGAGCTGGAGGACAGGGGTCGTTTATTAATTTAACAGGTTCATCATTTTGTGAGACACTTTAATCACTGCATAGTTGCTGCATTTCTTTTTTTAAATATATTTTTTAGTTAAAAAAAGATAATTAGAGTACATAAATGTTACATAAAAAATATAGGGGATTCCTGTATGTCCCATTCCCTACCACTACCACATTTTCCCACATTAGCAACATCCTTCATTAGTGAGGTACATTTGTTTAAATTGATGCACACCTTTTGGAGCACTGCTACTAAGTATGGATTATTGTTTACATTGCAGTTTAATCTCTCTCCAGCACAAATTTGTAAGTTATGACAAGATATATAATGGCCTGTATATGTCATTACAATGTCATTCAGGACAATTCCCAAGTCCCCAAAATGCCCCCATATTACACCTGTTTTTCCCTCTCCCTCTCTTCAGAACCTCCAATGGCCACTGCCTTCACATCAATTGTATAAGTTCTTACATTGCTAGAATCTCAATAAGTCCATTATAGAATACCAGTAAGTTTAGTCTAGTCCATCATTCATTCCCGAATCTTGAGGATTCTGGGATGGTGATGCCCAGGCTAATCACCCTCCATTAACCTCAAATGCCTAGACAGAATTTTCTGTAAGTTCCCATTCCATTCTTAGTTCAAGCTCTCTACAATTTGCTGTGAAAATAAAAATCAGCCATAAATGTACCTTCCCCATCTCAACATAAACTCTACCAATATCTTGTCTTTTCTCTCTGGTCATGGTACTTACTTCCTCCAGCATCTTCATCATTGGTAGACTTGAAAGGCATCACATTTAAATATTTACTTCTTTTCTCTTTCTATTGCAGATTTGTCATTTCAGTTGATACTTCACAATACTACTTAAAAATCTAGTGCTTGTGCCCAGCCACAGTGTAACTTAATAAGCTCTGTAAGTGTCAGAAGTTCTTTTTCCTTTTATATTTTTCCTTTCCTGGGGGAAAGCAGGTGCTAACATCTCATCCTCAACCACAGATTCATATGCACAGCTGTTAGATTTTCTTCTCTGTGAACAAGAATTCATACCAGTTTCCCTCCAAGCCCATCAGCCCCCAAAGGCCAGAACACTCCATTTTGCATCTGTGCTACTCTGTGAGACCACCTGGTAGGTAATGGGCACAATTGATTCTGGAAGTTGGATGCCATCCCTTTTCTTTCTCTTTCCCACAGAAGGTAACCCATCTTTTTCCAGCTCTTAAACAGAATGTTCTGTTCATCTTTCTCATTCTACTTCTGTTGACTGTCCTATTAACTGCATTCATACATGGAGGTTAGTTCTTCTGTAATTCACTTGACTAATATTTACTAGCCAGTATGCAGTGTGCTGCATTCAAAATTGTGTTCCTGAAGTGAGAAGGTAAAAGGGATTTTTAGAAGAAACTGGTTCTAATTGGTCAATGTACATCTGGGATCACTGAGGCAGAGGAGGTTGTTCTACCCCAGTCACACAGCTGTGACATGTCAAGGACAGGACTAGAGCAGGTGTCAATTAAGCAGTTGTATGGGACAGAGATGATGACTCATAGAGGTCCCCAAATTCTGTCTCACAGGGTGATAATAACACTGATAACAATGGTAATAACAGTTATTAGCTCTTACTCCTTCTCTAAAATTCACAAGTAAAGTTTCTGCTGTGTTTCCCAATTAGTATCTTGGCAGATTGAAGCCCATGGGGTGAGGTCACATCCTCAGGGTCTCAGGGCAGGAGGAGACGGAACTATGCTGGACTTTCAGCCCTTACTGACTTCTAGGGCCTCAGCCATGATCCCAGGAATCAGTGACACAGACCTCAGCAGGGTAGCTCCTGGGTCAGTTTTCAAGGGGCCTGATAATTGTGCAGGAATTTTCCCTCTAGCCATTGTAAGCTCATCCCTTCTGCAAACTACTAACTGTGGGAATGTATTGATGTACACGTTTTTTCCACCAATGTATTGAAATCAATTCCAAATAATCTGAAGTTCACTGGCATTGACACAGAAAGCAGGAGTTGGGTTTTTCTGCAATCCATGAATAGATTCCCAGGGTGGCTGTAACAAGAATCACAAATGGGTTGGCTTAACACAATGTATACTTCCAGTTCTGGAGAATATAAATCTGGGCTCTTTATAGATGACTCCTTCCTATCTGCTCCTAGCCACTGGTGCTTTGCCCCAAATCCCAGGCCTCCAATTCCTAACTCAGTCATCACATGGTATCCTCTTTGAGTCTGTCTGCTTGTGTACAATTCTTTCCTTCTTACAAGGACAAACTCATGTTGGATTAGGGCACAATGTAATATAGTTTGGCCACATCTTAACTAAAAATCATCTTCAAAGAAAATGATTCCAAAAAGGCCCCATACATAGGAGCAAGGTAAGGGGTTAAACATAGGTTTTGGTGAGACAGAATGCAACCCAGAACACTGATCCCACATACTGGTGGGTTTATGACCCTCAGCTGTCTATATAAGTAAATCAGAGGAGCATTTATATTCCTTCAAGTTTTACATAAGAAGAGAGTCCTGAGGTGTCCCTGCAGGCTCAGCTGAGGACAGGGAATAAACACATTTAGGACTCTGCTAAGAATGATAAAAATAAGATGCATGAGAGATTTATGTGAGCAATTTCAATTCTATAATAACTATTAAGAATATATTTTATAAAAGTTATTTTCTAAGAAGAAATGTTCACACTTAAGTGAGTCAAACAAAGTAATTCTGAATTATAGCATGTAAGGTATTTGACACAGTTTGTCTGAATTCCATGTGTCAGATTCATTTAGCAGCTGTTGCTTCAAAATATTAGAATATCCAGAAAAAACCAGCTAACAGGAGATAAATCAAAAAGATGTTTTAGTGGACAGATTACAGCTGTGTATTTGTGTTGGGTATTAGATGAATATGTGCATCCATTAGAGTAGAGGCACACTGATAATATTTCCAAGGGCATCCTTGTTCCTTGGCTGCATTTACCTCCCTAACCAGCTCCTTCAGGAAGTTTTCATGACCTAAATAAAGAAATTCCTGGAATTAAGAAAGTGGGTCTCACAAACTGGACTGTGATTTCCTAGGAATCACCAAGCATCCTTCTCACAGAGGAGCCCCAGAAACAGGGAGCTTCCTTGGTCCCTTTGACCTTTACATACAAAAGTTCCTCCCATATGCAAATCATCACTTTGGCTAACTGATGAAATCACAGCACACATGGACTTAAATTCAGGATCCTCCTCAATGCAGAAAACATTGTCTGCAAGTCATGGGCCTCCTACAAAGGAACATGAAGCCCTTGTGGATCTTCCTGTTTCTGGCAGCAGGTCCCAGATGTGAGTGTCTCAGGAATCAGCCATGAAGGTAAAAGGGATGCTGCCTCTGAGCACAGGACACATTTTTCTCCTTCTCCTCAGGTGTTCTGTCTCAGGCACAGCTGCAGGAGTCAGCCCAGGTCTCGTGAAGCCCTCCCAGACCCTGTCCCTCACCTGCTCTGTCTCTGGATTCTCCATCACAACCAGTGGTTACTGCTGGGAATGATCCATCAGATCCCAGGGAAAGGGCTGCAGTGGTTTTCAAGAATATGGTCTAATGGTGGCACTAGCTACAATCCATCCATCAAAAGCCAACTCTCCACCTCAAGAGACACATCCAAGAACCAGTTCTCTGTGCAGCTGAGCTCCGTGACTGCTGAGGACACAGCTGTGCATTACTGTGCAGGACATACTGTGAGGGGAGGTTAGTGTGAGCCCAGACAGAAACCTCTCCATACACAAGGGGCTAAGCTGCAGGGGGCAATTGTGGCCCACTCACAGCAAGAAACAGTTTCAAGGATGATTTTTGGAAATTGCAGTTTCCTGTACTAATATAGGGTTTAAACTTCTTGCTTAAAAGCATTGCATCCCTAAGGATTATCCACTACATCTGTTCTAAGTAATGTCATTATGTTTCCAAGTTTCAAACAAAGAAAGTATATTTGCAATGATATTATATATTATATGATATCTTATATACACATATATTATGCAATTTTCTTTATTTGGTTCTCTATTAGACTGGAAGTATGAAAAAAACTTACATTCAACTAACACTCTGACACTGTGGAGTTAATTCTCAGGATTTAATTCTATGTCCTGGCTGTGCCCAGGCAAAATATATTAACAATAATGTTCAATTTGCATGATTGTTTAATTAACATTGGGACAGATTATTTTATAGTAGAATGATTTTTAATATAATTTTATTTTTTAAATTTACATTACATAAATGTTACATAAAAATGTAGGGATTCTCATATACTCCAGTCCCCATAGGTCCCAAATTTTTCCACATAAACAACATCCTTCATTAGTGTGGTATATTCATTGTAATTGATACACATTTTGGGGCATTGCCACTGAGCATATATTATAGTTTACATTGTAATTTACACTCCCACACAATTCTGTTGGTTATGTGAAGATATATAATGGCCTCTAACTGTCATTGAAGTGTCATTCAAGACAATACCCAAGTCCCAAAATTGCCCCCTTATTGCACTTGTATTTCCCTCTCCTTGCCCGCGGAGGATCCAGTGGCCAATGCCTCCACATAAATGTTGAAATTTCTTCCATTAATAGAATCACAGTAAATCTATAGTAGAATACCAGTAATTCCACTCTAGTCCATTTTTCATTCCCTTACCCTGAAGATTCTAGGATGGTGATGTCCACTCCACCTCTAATTGAGAGGAGGCTTTGATCCCATACAGTTGATGGATGGCACACTCTTGCTTGCAGTTATAGGCTCTCTCATTTCCTTGGTATGTTTTTCGTCCATCTCACCTCCTTGCTATTTGTCCTGGGTGAGTCCAATGAATTGGGGAGTAGGTGTTGCAACTCTGCTGAGGCTCAGGGCCCAGATGGCACATTGACAGCTCAAAGTCTCTTGGGTGTGCACCTACCAACTCCAGCACTGCACCTACTATAGGCTCAAATAGAAGGGACAGATGAGCCACATGTAGGGAAGTCATAACTGAACCCAACTCTTTCACACTCAGGAGCACAAACTCCAAAGTAGGGCCCACTGGCAAGGAACAAAAATCTGGAGCTATCTGACCTGACCATAAGATCTGGGTATCTCTACATCCCTCAGGAGTCCCACTATTTGGGTTAGTATCTACTGTGACAGTCTATGAGATCCTGCTGAGATGTGCATAAGTGTTACCTCTGGGATGACCTCCTAACTCACTTTGAAGTCTCTTAGACATATAATATCATTTGTCTTTACCATTTCCCCCTTTTATTTGAGGTCTTTTTCCAGTTGCATTGCTAGATGGTGCTTGGTAATAATCCCATGGTGCCAGGGAGGCTCATCACTGGGAATCATGTCCCATGCTGGGGGGAATATAATGCCTTTACATGCTGAATTTGGCTTAGAGAGATCCCACATTTGAGCAACAAGTAGGCTCTCAGGAGATAATTCTTAGGCACCCTACAACACTAGGCTGTTTCAATTTCAAAAGCAAAGGCTCATAAGCATAGTTAGCAATATCAAGGGCCATCAATGAACCATCCTCCTTCACTAGTCTTTGCCCCTGTACTTGGGAAATTGTTGCTCCATTAGAGAATGTGGCAGAGCTCTCCTGGATGGGAATTCAATATTCTTTCAATTATTGTGTGGATCTCCACCTGCTTTGACAAGGCAAATTTGAACACATTTATATACCTTATAGGTATGCCCAGGTGAACTTCCTCCTATATATCCCCCATCATTGATGCCCCACACCAATGATCCTCCCCTGCCCTAGTTGTAACCCTTCTGTGATCCAAAGCTTCATCAAAAATGAAGCCAATAAAATAACCAAATACAATTAATAGGAAAATGAAATAATAATGTTAGGTTTAAATATAAGAAATAAAATACATAAAAATTTTAAAAATAAAAATAAAATTTAAAAATTGGTATATTAAAAATTAATGAAAAATACTTAAAATTTTTTGACATTTTCACTTTCATCTGTTGTCCTGTATGTACAGTAGTATATTCTTCCATTTATTCCCATGCCTTCTTTTTTAAATTTGGTTTTCAAAGAACTTTTGGGTCACAGTAAATTCACATACAGAATACATGGGGCTCACATATACCCAATAATCTCCCCCTTTTCCCCCTTTCCATAGTAATAATTTTTTATATGTGGATGGGACATTTGTTACAACTGATATACAAATAGTGAAACATAGCTATTAACCGTGGTCAATGGTTTACATTATGGTTTACATTTTATACTGTTTACATTATGGTTTGCATTTTAGACCATACACTTTTAACATTTTGATGATATTTAACATGGCCTGTGTCCATCATTGCAAGATCATGTAGAACTCTTCCATTGTCCCCTAAGTACCCGCTGTTCCATCTATTCTATTAGTAGAACAGTTTTTATCAGAATTAAAAATTTAAGACCCACTTTCTTTTCCCAGAGTGTGAACATGTATATTCTTCCTCTCCCAGGCTACTCAGTATTAGTCGTTTCCCATCTCAGCTCCCCACCACCATGGAGAGCCCGATGATGTCAGTGTAAAGGAGCAGAAAGAGGAGACACCCTAACATGGTCCTAGGTGCATCATCCAGGAGACTCATCTTGTTTTCTCCATCATGGGTAGGGCTTACTGAGCCTGAACATGATCCAAATCCACAACAAGCTGACCCCAAGAGGCCAGCTTACCTGATGGAATTGATAAAACCATCCACTTCTCCCTAATGGCAGATGCCTGGTGGAGTCAGAGTCTCATCTGTTGTCATGAACCCTGGAACTTCTTCCTGAGATTTCACCTGTTGTGAAGCTGCTGAAACTTACTGAGAGAAATGAGGAAATAGAAATATGAGACATGGTGCATCCAAACCCTTGTTCCTTTCCTGATGGTCTGGTCTCTGTCTCAGGAGGGCTCAGGCTCACCTGCCTCACTTGTTCCCTGGAACTGGACTCTGACTGAAAGGTTGCATCTATGCAGTCCCCTGTGGAACCTTGTGGCTCTAAGGAGAACCCAGACATAGTAGATCCCATCCCTCCAGTATGACACTTGGACAGGAATTTGATAAGATAGCAATAAACAGGACAGGAAGGACCTGTGATCAGTGTCTAGTCTCCTCCATTCCTGAACTGAAGGGACATGATATCTTTTCCATTGAGTGAGCTACAGGAATCCCATGATATTTATCAGGTGGATATTTTCCAAGGAGTTATTGTAAGTCATTCGGGATTGTATTAAAGGATGTAGGACATGAACATAAAAATATAGTAGACATGAGATATAATATGATTTGTGAGAAATCACATAGAGTTTTCAGAAACATTGATACATTCAGCCCTCTCGTCACTGAGTTTCAACTGTGACTTTATTATTCCTGTATATTGCAAAGTTTGAGGTTGTGAGTTTCAGGCATGTTGTTAATGTGTGTACTGTACACATTTCTTTTAATGTGTTTCTTCTTCCCCATGATTTTCATGGACAGTTGGATTGATTTAATTTAACATAAAAGTTCCAATGCCACATGACTGAAGAACCACATGCAAAGTGAACAATGGGAATCCTGTCAGTGAAAGAGGTGCTGGGAGAACCCTCATAAACTCTAAATCTCAGAGTTAAGGGAAGATCCAGATATAGGGAGAAACTGCTGATGCTTGCACTGAGAGTAGAAAATTAAAGGAAAAGGCTTTTCTCACAGTTAGAAATGATGATTTATTCACACAGAAACAAACTCTGTGAAAATTTGGCTGGGAGCTGCATCATCCAATAGTGTTCTATTTATGGCCAGGTGGTGGTAATCACATGGACATTGCAGAGTGAAACCACCTGGGAAAGGTCCAGTGAACCATAAAATGTCATCCAGGTCCTATGGGCTTGCCTGGATGTTGACCCAGAGGAAGAGTCTATGGAACCTCATGTTCTGTACAATATGTGCTGCTCAGTGATCTTTCAGGTTGTTCACAGCAGGATGTTAAAATGAAAAAGGTTGTGAGCTCATCAAATAATGTGTTCCTCTGAGAGGAGAGAAAAAGGGAAGGCAGGATTTTTCCTATCAATGTGGGTTCTCATGGCTCAAATCTCATCACTGGGATCAATGGCCACACAGTGCTGGACAATCCACAAGATGATTTGTCTTTATATGGAGCCAGAATTATCTCCAAACTTCCCAGGTATTACTATTGGAGAAACACACCTCCCCACTCCTGCCCTGACAGTTCGCCAGAAAGACATAACAGTGCTAAATGTGCATTAACCAAATAATGTTTTTTAATGTATGGAAAAAAATAAAGTAACCATGCTACAAGAATTATTTAACTCTGCAAAGACAGTTAAACATTTCAACAATGTTCTCTCTGTATTCAGTAGAAAAATAGCAGAAAAATCAATGAGAAAATAATAGACTTGAATATTATTAACCAACCTGACCTCCATAAACTCTTCCAACAAGACAACCACAGCTAACAATCTGTATTCCTTCCATCTTACTTGTTTGTTTTTAACTGAAGTTGAAATGCTTCCTCTAATTTTACATTTTTTTAATTAAATTCATATTTCCCCTTTAATATCATGGTTATTTTAAATACATGAATACATCACAATGGAAAATAAATGTATATTAAGCTAACACACTGAAATCATGTAATACACCTTGACTGTGGAACTGCTTATGATATCTCTCAACCAGATTTATTGGGACACTCACATGCTTATGGACAGGCATATTCCTCACCCAGTGACTTTATTCAAAGCTCAGTCACTTGTTTGGTCAGGGAAAATGTATCTCACTTCACCTATTAATCTCTATGATTTTTCCAGGGTAAGAGCTATATCACATTCATTTCCAAGCCCCAATATTTTCATGCTGCCCTTAATGGCTGTTTCAAGACAACTGTGACCTTGTGGGAGCAAACAGGCTTCTCATTCTTGTTCACTGCTGATTCTAAAGAAGGCTCCCAAACTACTTTTAAATATAATATCAATTCAAGGTAATACATTTGAGACTCACAGAGATATTTGGTGGTTCCAGGGAAAACCAGCACTGCTAAACAAAAAACTTCAAGCTAAAGCCCTCTTTACTTCAGAACTATTACCAGTTACATCATGTAAAGTTTTCAACAAAATCTGAGAGTAACAGCTGAGGCCTCAGGGCTCCTTAAAGAATCTTTGTTTAAATCATAATGAACTATGACTGTGACCACTTGCTAGGTGAGAAGATCTTCTCATGTTAACTTCCAACAATGGTTGACTCATGCAGCCAGTTCTGACTGAGGCCAGAAGAATGTGCTTTTAGGCAGAGGTATGTGTTTCCCATGTGCTGTAGCAGGCAGAATGAAGTAGTTATTTACTGTGAGCCTAAAATCAAGGAAAGACTTTCACATTTCAGGCTTTTCAGTTCCCCAATCTTGATGCCCAGGACATTGATGCAGGTTGTAAATCATCTCTTGAGTCACCTAACACATTTCAGGGAAGTTCTAAGTGTTAGCATGCTTATTTTCAAATGGTGAACTGACCTCCTCCAATGACCCAAGTCTTTGGTACACACCTTACCAGAAACTCTTTGGATCATTCAAAAACAAATTAGTGATTCTCAAATACTTGCCTCATTGTACACCCCTGGGGCATGTAACAACACAAAAGAGTGCTATTGGTTGTATTGTGTACCCCCAAATTCATATATTGAATTCCCCCATGACAACAATATATGGTATTATTTGAAAATAGCTCAATTGCAGATGGAAGTAATTATGATAAAATTGAGGTCTTACTTTTATAGATTTGTCTCTATATCCATTGGTGTTATTTCCCTTATAAAAAGAAGAGAGTGTACACAGACATCCATAGGGAGGATAAAGCCATGTGTGGACAGAGCTGGTGATGAGAAGTGCTCCATCTACAAGTCATGGGATAACAAGTGTTTCCAACAAATCACCGGAAGCTAGGAAGAGTAAAGAAGTTTTTTCCTCTATAGGTTTTAGAGGCAGTATTGCCTTGCTGACACCTTGGTTTCAGAATTCTAACTTAAACATTGTGAGGCCAGCAATTCATGCTTTTTTAAACAAAACAATTTTACTGATAGATATTGATAAAGCATACAATTTATCCAAAGTGTACAATCAATTTTGTTTGCTGTAATCACATAGTTGGGTGTTCATCACTTCAATCATTATTAAGGCATTTTCATTATTTCAATAATAATAATAAACACGACACAGACACATGAACAAGAAAATTCCTCACTTCTCAAACTCTCTGTTTACCCTGCTGCACATACCTGCTATTTCTGGCTATTCATTCACAATAATTTATTTCTTTATTAAGCAGTTTTATTGAGACATATTCACATACAGTATGATCTATTCAAAATGTATAATCAATGGCTTTTAGTATAATCACAATATTGTACATTTATCATCTCAAAAATTTCAGAAGAATTTCATCATGTTAATTTGCATCAATAGCCCTATGAATATAATACAAATAATTCTATAAGTAATAGCTGTGCTGCAATGAACAAAGGTAACCCAGACCCATATCCTTTTATAAGTAATCATCTCAAATATCAATCTGGGGTTACCATTGGTTTAATATTAAATTATGTTACCAGTTTAGACATGCTATGAAGCTCAATACACATTTCTGTGGGTATGAACCCATTGGAAATTGGATCTCAGGAAGAAATTATTTCATGTTAAGACGTGGTCCTACTTCATTCAGTTGCATCATTATCCACATTAATGTTGGAATAAAAAGAGGGAATAAAGGCAGAAGTAAGAAGTCACCAGAAACAAGGGACAAAAAGGATAAGACATCAGCATGTAATGAGAAACAGGAGATGAACCTAGGGAAACCAATATTTACTATAGACTGCCCAAATTTCTACTGACCCTAGTGATAGCAAACATTCTTGTCTCTGAAACTATCACATATAAATTCTTATTTTTTTGTATTTTTTTCATAGCTATTTGTTTAATCAAGACATATTTTGTTACCAGAAAATGGCACTGCTTTAAAAAATACTTAAAAATGTGGAAAATGCTTTGGAATTCTTTAATGCTTACAGCCTGGAAGAAATATAAGGCATTTGAGAGAAAAGCCATAGGTAGCTTTTGAGAGACTGTTGGAAATTTGGATATCAACCTTATGTTCAATAAAAAAGTAAAAAGAAAAATTTAATGTGTTATTTGAAGCTGAAGGAAAGTGGATTGCTGTGTCCAAATAGCATATAATTTGGCTGAATTAAATTCCAGTATTGGGCTGAAAAGTGAAATGTGGAAGTGATAAACTTATATATTTAGGTGAGGTGAATTCCAAGCTAAATAAAGAAAATAAAGCTTGTTTCTCCTTGCAGCAAAGAGTAAAATGTGAGAGGAAAAGACTAAGCTGAGGACTGAACTCTTAAGCACAAAAGAACCAGGAATTGATAATTCACAAAACTCTCAGCCTATCCAGATAATGTGCTCTCAGCCTAGGGCCAGAGTATCACTATTGGAGCACTCCAAAGCTTCTGGGAATTAGTTCCCAGAGGACAGGGCCAGATGAGGGCCTCAACTAAAGAACTATGTGCTAAAAGAGTGTGGTCAAACATGAACTCAGTCAACAATTTCAGTGGATGGATATGTGCATATCTTTTTGTCTTATGGTGAGGAATTCCTTAAACGATTCATGCAAAGCAACATGACTTTGAGAATTTGGGATGTAAAGGAACAATACCTTCCTGGTCAGAAAGAAACAGAGAAAGAATCAATTGAAGGAATAAAAACTTCAAGGGAAGAACCATGGAAGTAGAGATCTGGATTGAAATGATATCCTTGGGCCAAGAAAGAAAATCCACTCAGGCTTTTGAAAATGGTGGCTCCATCCTTTTGCTTGGAGAGTATAGGCCTTCTGCCCCAATGTTCAGGGAAGTCTCTGCCATTTACCCAATATTTGGAGAGTTTGGGAGTACAATCTGATTTTAACACAGTATCATAGCCCTTCCAGTGCACAGAGTGGGAGGGGCCAGGTCCTGCATTCAGGGGGAGCATAGCTCCAGCACAAATGCTTAGAAATGGTGTGCTGTCCCTCTAGTAGGCCTGAAGGAAAAATATGTAGCCATAAGTATCTCTCAGACATTGAGTTCTAATGGATTTTGCCCTGCTGTGTTTGAAACTTGCTTGGGACTCCTAAACACTGTTTTCCTTCCACTCTCTATAATATGCCTGTCCCACAATTTTATTTTTAAAGATGATGACTTTTTTCTTGATTTCAAAGGATAATCATATTGAGAGGAGTGTTTCTTCAAGATGCACCATACCCACAAGTTATTTTGATGCGACTTTGAATTTAGAGTTGTTACAGAAATGACAATGATTTGGGGCAATGGGAATTGGGTGAATATATTTTGCATATAAGAATAACATGTCTGTGGGGGTTCTGGAGAAAAAAGATGTAGTATATTGAGTTCTGCACCCCAAATTAGACATGTTCTTCATCTAATTTCATATTCTTGTGAGAGTGAACCCATTGTAGCTTAGATCTCTTAAGGATGTTATTTTAAGTTACAGTGTAACCCAAATGAATGATGTTGGTTGAGCATTAATATGACTTATAAGGTTCCATATAAAGTGAAAAATACTCAGAAGGAGGAAGTCATATTAATCCAGAAGAGGAAGTAGAGGGCATCTCCAGGTAAGGGGAAGAAGGAGAAACAAACCAAGGAGCATCATGGTTGTGCAGCCAAGGCAGAATGCTACCTAACCTGGGAGTAAGCAAGCCTTTTTGGAGTCTGAAGCTGTGATACAATAACCACCAGTTTATTGAAGTCTACCAATTGTATGATATTTGCCATGGCAGTCTGTAAAACCAAGATGCTATCCTTAATTTTAAGTTGCCTGCATCAAGATTTTTAACAGTACATAACTGATATGTGTCCAATCAGATAAACAAAAATCTGTGCTAATTATTTTAAGATGAGTTGGATTTAAATCAAGGACCTTAGTGTATAAAAAGGGCAACTTATTTCCTTTGACCACCACATTCCATCACCAATGAACTCTATCTGCTCTGTCCTCAACTTAAAGATAAGAAATTTTGGATTTAATAGCATGGGATACATGCTTCCTCCACAGCCTTTTCTTCCCAGAGGGACTAGGAATGAGACTTGGGGATACTGCTTCTGTACTGGTCATGGTGGTGGTAGGTGCTGTAATCACCATGAGATCTCTTCTAAGTTGATTACTGCAGATAGTACAATGAATGTCTCCAACAAATTGCTTCTCCATTGTCACTTTACTGAATATTTACCCAGCAAATGGGAAAAAAGGGATAAACCACTGGCTTGCCTTCCACATCCAAACCTCACCCAAGCTAAGATAACTGAGGAAATTGTCTTTGCATGGAAACTCCATGGAAAAGGGCATCTGGAAAGGGTGATTCTTAGAATCTCAGCCTCTGTTGTGCAGGAATACATGTAAAGGTATCACTGAGTGGATTTTAGCACCAGAACCTAAAATCAATAGAAACAAGGTAGTGGTGTGGGCTTCTCAAAACCCCAACACCTCAGTGCCATCATCTGGTTCTAGAACTCATAGAAAGCAATGACCCTGCCCATGGCAATGACCTGAAACTCCCTGTTCTCTTTTATTTAGGTTCAATTTATCCCTCATGGCTCCACACTTTGATTTGCCTCTACACCCATTTGCACTCCTCATTATATGAGGATCTCAAACAACATGAATATTTTCACAAGACTCTCTTAGTCACCCTGAAAATTCCCACAGAGCCAGCTGAACAACATGTATAAAATGAACAATTAATAGATGCTTTTATGCCAGTGCCCTCCCCTGGGGTATGTGGTGCCTTCAACATAATGGCAGCAACTTCTGTCTTCCCCGAAGCCTTTCTACTCCATCAGAGAAGCTGCTCCTCCTAAAGATCCTTGCTTCGCTTTGTCCTCCTGTCCTGTAGAATCCTAAGGCTTCTTCACTTGTATCTGGCTCTGCAAATCCTCACCAAAAGTGTGCTTGATGGTGAGCCTTCTTAAACCAGCAGGCTCTTGTGGCTCCTTCCAAACTCAGCTCAGAGTTAACTTTTATGGGGATGACAGTCCAATATTAGAACTCTAAGTCCAACTGCCCCCACGGACGTGAAGGTTGGTGCCTTCATGTTTGTTACAATAGATAGAATCCTGCTTGGGATTCTGAAGAAGACTTGGTGCCTAGTGGAACTGGGGATCCTGAGACTGGGGCCAGAATGAAAGGAGACTCCACTGTGGGTTCTTCAGTTACTGGCCCAGGGAATTCCAACATTTATCTCCAACCTATCTTACCCTCCAGCATCCCTGATTCTCATCAGATTTTAGGTGATTTTTCTGACATTTTCCCACAAATGTTTCACTGCCTTAGTGATGACCAGTGCATTTTATTTCCTCAATGTCACAGGAAATTTTCTCTCATTTTCATCTCCATTCAACACACAATTGAAAATGAATCAGAAACTGGAAGGAAAGCCCCCTGCACTGACCGCTGGAAACACCATTGCCCAAATCTATTGCCCATATTCAAATCTCATAGGGTCATATTTTCAAACCTCTGGATAGTATTTCTAAAAATAAGACAGATAGACTTTGTGTGTGTGTATTAGAGAAAGAGAGGTGACACTGCTTAGCATGGATAGACATCCTGTCTACACACATGTATTGCTCCCCCTCCTCCTGTGATCTCAATTAACATACATTCCAGGCCCTTGATATCAGGTAGGGCCATATGTTGGATTATGCCAAATGGAAAGTACACAGCTATGGACTATGCTGATTGCTGGCCTGACCAGTTAGATTACACCCCACCTGGAATTGCAAAATCTCCCCTTTTCTGCACCCATCTTTCTTCCCACCATTTAGGAATGCTTGTTACAAATCTGTATGTGGATGGATTCCTGAGTAATTGTCTGACTCAGATACCACTCCTTACCAGAATACCTTATAATCAAGGGTGAGCAAGCTATAGACATTTCCTGATATATTTTTATTACATTGAGGTTTGGGATTGTTTTTTACAATAGTTAGAACACATTGATAGATAGAGCTGGGCAAATAGAGGAGGGAAATAAGAACCCCATAGTGTCAGGCTGACTTTTTAGGAAAAAAGCTGAAAGTACAAACACCTTGAAGCCAATACCTCTGCTCTGTCAGATCTGGGAAATGTAGAGACAAGGTCCCTAGGAATGAGGAAATTTGCCTTCTGGTGAGGATTGTCTGTTTTTATGTGTCTATTAATAATTATTACATGCTTACTACAGTGTCTGACAGTGAAAATATCATACAAAATATGTTGTTTTATTATCACTAGATAATACTACTAGGCATTTTTGAAAACAGGCAGGGTGTATGGAAAAGTTAAGCCTTTACACAAGAAAATTAAATATTCATGAAAGAAGAGAAAATTTTAAAAATATGGAATTTTAGTTCTACAGAGCCACAGTTGGGGAATAGCCCATGAAAGAGTGCAAAGGTGATGGTAACACCTTATTTTGAGAGTAATTAACAGCAGTGAATTATATAGGCAAATGTTCAAAAGAGAAACCTCCAGCATAACACAAAGAACTTTATTATAGATGATGTTCTATAGCTAATAATACAAGTATAAGAATGTTCTCTCATGAATTTTAACAAATGTACAAAACTAATGCAAGCTGTTAATAATAGAGTGATAAATGGAGTAAATACACCTGATGTAAACTTGACAATATTTAATAGTAATAATTGTTTTTCTTTAGTTTTAAAGGAGCTTTAGAATACATAAATATTACATTGAAAATAGAGGGGGAGCATGGAGGCTCCGCGTGGCGAGCGAGCGCCGCTGCTGGGTGCTAGCGGGCGTGGGGAACCTCAGGCGGCATTGGTGTTCCAGGCCTGGCTTGCAGGACCTCGCTGCTGCTGAGCTGCTGAAGCACCGCCTTCCACGGCATCACTGCCGCCTGGGTGCTGTTCATGAACCGGATGCCCTTCACCTTGGAGGGCGCGCAGGCCCGCCAGGCCCAGCTGCTCCTCAGGGGCGTCACAGACCTCGTGTCGCCCTCGGCGCCTGGCTGGCCAAGTGGCTGCTGGACAAGGCCGCGCCTGCTGCTCAGCCTGGCGCTCTACCTGCTCGGCAAGCTCACCTTCCCCTCAATGCCCGCACCCCGGCTTTCCACCCTCTGCGGGCCCCTGCGCCCCGCTAGTCTTCAACTGTTCGGCGCCCTTGCCACGCGGCGAAGCCCCCTGCTCCGCCGCCACCCGCTAGGGCGTTCCCGCCAGCTCTGCGGTGCTGGTGCTCGTAGTCCAGGACGACATCGCGCCCTTCTGCACTGAACAGGTTAAAGATGGAGGTTCAGTAGCCCCCAGGAGGGGTTTCAGTTGGTTTTCCTGGAGCATGAACTTGGGAGCGATCCTTTGGCTAGGAGGCGTTGCATACATTCAGCAGAACTTGAGCTTCCTCGTGGGCTGCCTCATCCACACGGGCTACATTGGCATCTTCTTCGTGGTCTTCCTCTGTGGGGAGAGCTTTTTCATCACCAAACCTGTAGACACAGGAGAACACAGAGAGAGCAGCGAGAGCACAGAGAGAGCACAGAGACACAGACCCTGAATCCTTTTGTTCAAAATCCAGGGCTGGCTCTCAGAAAAGAAGAGTTCAGTGGAAATGGTATTTCCTGTCATTCTCCAGGATCTCCTGTTCCCACCCAGCAGCCTCCAAGCTGAGGCATCATTTCTCTTCCCTTCTTAGAAGAATCGTGCACCATGTGAGCTCATACAATCCAGATGTTGTGTTCTGTCTCTTCATATATACATACATATATATGTATGTATTTCATAGAGATATGAACTTACAAAACAATCAGGCATACTGTGCAGAATTTCCATACAGCACTCCTCCACCCAACATCTTATATCGTTGTGGAATATTTGTTACAGACTATGAAAGAATATCATCACAGTATTACCATGAACTATGGTCTATAGTGTACATTTGACATGTTTTCTCCAAAACCTTTATTAACACAAACTTTTTTGGCATCGAGGCAAGAATAATACAATATTGCTATTAACTACAGTCCATAAGTTACATTAATAGTATTTTCCCATGCTCACCATATTCTTAGAACCTTGTAAGAGTGATGTACATTTGCTTTAGTTCATTGAAAAACATTCTTTATTTGTTCAATTAACAAAAATCCTCATCCACCTCCAGTTTCACTATGTTTTCAGTCACTAGATTATTCTACAGCTTTCTTTCTATTGGCATTTACATTCCTAGACTACCCTTTACAACCACAATCTCAATATAAATCAGTGAGGATAGTTATACTCACTATAATGTGTTAATATCATCTCTATCCATTTCCACATTTTACAGTCAAGATAAGTAAAACTTCTACAAACCTTAAGCATTAGTATCCATTCGAGCCCTCATCTTATCTCAAATAACCTATACTCCAGGTTTTAAATCTATGCTTCTATTCTTGGTATTTAGTACATACTAGTGAAACCATACAATATTTGTCCTTTTGTTTATGGCTTACTTCACTCAGCATAATGTACTCATGTTTCATCCATGTTATCATTTGTATTCCAATTTCATTACTTCTTATAGCAACAAAGTATTCCATTGTATGTATATACCACATTTTGTTCACCCAGTCATCAGTTGATGGACACTTGGGTTGTTTCCATCTTTTGGCAATTGCAAATCATGCTGCTATAAACATCGATATGCATATGTCTGTTCATGTAATTGTTTTCAAATCTTCTGCATATATTCCTGGAAGAGGTATTGTTGGATTATATGGCAGCTCTCTCTTTAGCTCCCTGAGAAGCTGCCAAATGGTCTTCCACTGTGGCTGCACCAATCTACATTCCCCCCAAAAGTGAAAGTTTCTTCCTATCTCTCCAAATCTTCTCCAGCACTTATTGTTTTCTATTTTTTAATGGCCACAATATGAAGTGTGTGATGAATTTCATTGCAATTTTGATCTGTTTCCCTAAAAGCTAGGAATGTTGAACATTTTTTTTCATGTACTTTTTGCCGTTTGTATTTCCTCTGTGGAGAAATGTCTATTTAAGACTTTTGCTCATTTTTTAATTGGATTGCTCACATTTATTGTTGAATTGTAGGATCTCTTTATATAGCATTGAAATCAAACCTTTCTCATATATGTGGTTTCCAAATATATTCTCCCTTTGGTGGGCTGATTTTTACCTTCTTGACAAAGTCCTTTGAATCACAAAAGTGTTTTAAGTTTGAGAAGGTTCCATTCATCCATTTTTTCTTTCATTACTCATGGTTTTGGTGTACTGTTTTGGTGTAAGAACCCACAACATACCAACAGGTTTTGAAGATGTTTCCTTACATTTTCTTCTAGGAGTTTTATGGTTATACATTTTATGTTTATTTCTTTGATCTAGTTTGAGTTCATTTTTGTATAATGTGAGAGCTATGGGTGTTCTTCCTTCCTTCTTTCCTTCCTTCCTTCCTTCCTTCCCTTCTTTCTTCCTTCCTTCTTTCCCTTCTTTCTTTCTTTCTTTCTTCCTTCCTTCCTTCCTTCCTTCCTTCCTTCCTTCCTTCCTTCCTTCCTTCCTTCCTTCCTTCCTTCCTTTCTTTCTTTCTTTCTTTCTTTCTTTCTTTCTCTTTTTCTTTCTTTTCTTTCTTTTCTTTCTGGGTATGGATGTCCAGTTAGTCCAGCATCATTTGTTGAATAGACTGTTCTGACACAGGTAGGAGGGTTTGACAGCCTTATCAATAATCATTTCACCATAGATGTGAGGCGCTGTTTCTGAACCATTGATTCAGTTCCTTTGGTCTGTATATCAATCTTTATGCCAGCATCATGCTGTTTTTACCACTGTTAATAGGTAATATGATTTAAAGTCTGGAGGTGAAAGTCCTCCAAATTAATTCTATTTTTTTAAGATTTTCTAGCAATTTGGGTTCCCTTACTTTTCCAAATAAATTTGATAATTGTGTTTTCCATTTCTTTTAAATAGGCTGTTTGAATTTTATTAGAATTGCAATGAATTTGTTTATCAATTTGTAATGAATTGACATCATAATGATATGTAGTCTTCCAACCCATGAACACAGAATGGTCTTCCATTTATTTAGGTCTTTTTTGATTACTTTAACAAAGTAATGTAGTTTTCTGAACATAATTTGCAAGTATTTTGTTGAGGATTTTTGCATCCATATTCATTAGGTAAAAAGGCCTGTAGTTTTGTTTTTGCATAATATCTTTATCTGATTTTATATCAGGGTGATATTATTGGCCTCATAGAAAAATTTGGTAGCATTACTTTGTATTCAAGTTTTTGAAAGAGTTTAAATAAGATTAGTATTAAATCTTCTTTGTATGATTCATAAAACTCACCTGTGAAGCCATCTGGCCATCTGGTTGTGTCCTTTTCATTTTGGGGACAAGTTTGATGACAGTTTTAAACATTTTACTTGTGATTGTTTTGCTGTGCCCTTATATTTCTTCAAGTGTATTGTGTTCATATGTTCCTAGGAATTGGTCCATGTCATCTATATTTTCTAGTTTCTTGGAGGACAATTTTTCATACTATCCTCTTATTGTCTCTTTTGTTTCTAAGGTGTCATAACTAATGTCCCTGTTTTCATTACTAATTTTATTTCTTTGTGTTTTCTCTCTTCTTGATTTATCAGTCTAGCTAAGGGTTTGTCAATTTTATTAATCTTGAAGAACCAACTTTTAGTTTTTTTAATTCTCTGTTGTTATTTTTTCTTCGAATTTCATTTATTTCTGCTTTGATCTTTGTTATTTCATTCAGTCTGGTTGCTTTCGGAGTAGTTTGCTGTTCTTTTTCTAGTCCTCCAATTGTGTAGTTAGGTTATTGATTATAACTCTTTAATTTAAGGTAAACACTGAGGGCTATGAATTTCCCTCTTAGCATTGCCTTCACTGCATTGCATAGGTTCCTTTATGTTGTGTTCTTGTTTCCATTCATCTCAAGATATTTATTAATTTCTCTCACAATTGCTTCTTTTTCCCACTGAATATTTAAGTGTGTTGTTTAATTTTCATATATTTGTGAATTTCTATTTATCTGCTTTTTGATTTCCAGCTATATTTCATTATGATCAGATAAAGTGCATTGTATAATCTCAATCTTGTTAAATTTATCGAGATCTGTTTTTTGAGCCAACATATTGTCTATCCTAGAGAAGGATACATAAGCACTTGTGGAGAATGTATATCTCACTCTTTTATGGTGCAATTTTCTGTATTTTTCTCTTTGGTTTAGATCATTTATCATATTATTCAAGCTTTCAGTTTCTTTTTGATCATTTGCCCACATAGTCTATCCAATGATGACATTGGTGTATTGCATTCTCCAAGTAATATTTTAGAGACCTGTTTCTCCCTTCAGTTTGTCAGTGTTTTCCTCATGTAAATTGGAGCATCCTGGTTAAGTCATATACAACTCAGCATTTTCTTGGTAACTTAAGTTAAGATGTAGCTCATCTGAATCAGAATGTGTCTTAATCTTTTTACTGGAATCATTTATAAGCAGAATGAAATTCAGTTACAGTGAGAGAAATCAACAAGGAGCAGTGAGAACCTAAATGAAATGACAAAAGTCAGGATATACGTCAGTGAGGACTGTCATGTGACAGAAAAAGCCAGGACCAAAGAGGATAAGCAGACAGGCCCAAAAAACCACTATCTTCTGGGAGAAAGCTTCAGTCTGATGACATTTTGATTTGGGACTTCTCATAGCTTCAAAAACATGATCCAATAAATTCCCATTGCTTAAGCCAATCCATTGCATGGTGCTTGATTTAGCAGCCAGGAAACTAAAATTGCAACTTAAAACTACAGTGAGATACCACTGTAAACAAGATGGCTAAAATGTTATATGGAATACTTAATATTTTCTTTCCTAGGCTGTTGAGAGCAGTTATCATGATATGGTTTGTCTTAAGCATTGGGAATTTATTCATTTATGGTTAAATATTGGGGAAATGTCCAAATCAAGGGTCACCAAGGTGATGCTTTCTTCCCAAAGATCAGTTTCTGGAGATCCTTGGCTCTTCTGCTACATGGCAAGGTACACGGTGGTGTTTCCTGGTGTGTACTTTTTCTTCCAAGTTTTGTTGCTTTCAGCTTCTTGCTCTTGTGACTCTCTCTTACTTTCTCTATTCAGTCCATATATAAAGGTCTCCAGTAATAGAATTAAGTCCCATGCTGAATGAGGTGGGTCACAAATTACCTGAAGTAGCTTCATAAAAGATTCTGCTCACATTGGATTTAATCTCATAGGAATGGATTATAGTTAATAACATGTTTTTATTTTATATTTTAAAAGATGCTTAAATTACATAAATGTTACACAAAAATTACAGGGATTTCCATGTTCCCCACCTCCTACATCTCCCATAACATGCCACATAATCTTCTTTCATTAGTGTGGCACATCACCTGCAATGGATATATACATCCTGGGACTTTACCACTAAGCATGGATCATAATTCACATTGTAGACCACACGCTCTCCCACACAGTTCTGCATATTATATGCTGATGTTAAATGGCCTATATCTGTTGTAATTATGTCACTCAGGAAAATTCCCAGGTCCTGAAAAAGCACCTCTATAACAACTGTGTTTCCCTTCCCTGCCCCAAAAGCATGCAGTGGGCCCTGGCTCCACCTCACTGTTGTAATTTCTTCCATTGCTTGAATAACATTATGTCTACAACAGAATACCATTAAGTCCACTTTAGTCCATAGCTCTTCCCCCAATCCTGAGGAGTTTGGGATGGTGATGTCCACTCCACCTCCAAGTGAGAGGGGGCTTATATCCCATGGATGCTGTGAATGCAATTATCTTGTCTGTGGCTTCAGGCTCTCTCCATTCCTTGGGATGGTGGTTGTCCATCATTGTTTCCTTACCAGGTGACTTGAATGAGTCCATTGAGCTGTAGAGTAGGAGTTGCAGCTCCACTGAGATACCAGGCACACCTGGCACATGGGCAGGCCAAAGGCTCCAGTCTCTGGAAGTACACCTACAAACTCCAGCATCACATAAAGGTTTGAATAGAAGGGACTGATGGACCATGTGCAGGGAGGACAATAATCCATAAATGCTTGGGCAGATCCTGATAAGTTTTGCTAAACCATCACTTCAAATATACATAGATTCAGTGTGATATCACATGAGAAGACAAAACAAAATAAAAAACTGGATTATATCGGCACTTTCTATTATCTTCAAAAGACTTTGTAATGATAAAAATTATAATTAAATATAATAGTAACAGAGCAGCATAAAATAACATGTAGGGAGAGTGTTCTAAAAACAGGCAAATCCTCAAAACAATATAAGTATCTAGAAGAAGCAATATACAAAAGAGATTATACAAATAACCTACTGATTTTTTTTCCAAAGGGCTCAAGATTGGTTTTCATATGGAAACCAAGCAAAGTAATTTATCATATTAAATAATGAAGGCCAAAAAACACATGATGATCTCAATAGGCATAAGAAAACCATTTGACAAATTCCAACACCCTTCCATCATTTAAACACTCATCAAAGTAGGAATAGAAAAGAAGTTCCTCACCATTATATAGATGATCTGTGAAAACCAACAGATGACATGATGCATAAATGTGAATGCTTTCCCATTAAGATCAGGAATAACAAAAACAAAAAGTATAACAACAACAAAAAAGGAAGTCTGCTAATGCCACTTGTACTCAACATTGTAATGGAAATTCTAGCAAAACCACTAAGGAAATGAAAATAAAAAAACATAGGTCACAGAAAGGAAGAAGGAAAGCTATCTCTTTTCACAGATGACAATCTTGAAAATGAAAATATTAAGGAATATACACATGCACATATATATGTTAAAAAAATAAACAAAGAAAACAATGTTATTTTGTAAATATTGATTCAGAGAATGAAGTCATACTCAGGTTATTTTTTTTAGTGTAAAGAAATGTATTTTCAAATGTCTAGAAGAAGGTAAAGATTTGAAATTGTGGTGTCATAATGCTAGGTAGACTAAATATTAGCTGCAAAATCCCAGCACAAAAATTAGGTGGCCTACTATCAGACAGAATAAACTTAAATTTGTTGACAATTTCTTTTTGGTAAAACATGACATTCCTTCACAAAACTACTGGAAATATGATGCACGATGAAATGATTTGTGTCTGTTTCACAGGTGATTGCCTCAAAACAGCTTCATTCTTTCCCATGTTATCTTTTATTGTGTGTAGTGAGCTGCATCTTAAAATTCTAAAATTTGAGGAGTTATTTTGGATTTGAATATAGTCATAATGTTTCAAAGAAGAGCACAAGGTAATATAAAGGAATAAACTCCCATTGGCCAATATTTCAAAGCCTGTTTAATTTTCTGTAGGAATGGAGAGAAGGCTAATTAAGTGCATATTGGGTTTCTTGATTTTATATACATATTTATATTGTCATAATTTCTGGTTGTATTAGTAGTTCAAACCTCTAAAACATATGGAAATTTTGATAAATATTTACACTTGTCTTTTCAGAAAGTTTGAATTCACACAGCCACTTTACTATTTGTTCTTTTGTTATTTGTCACACCCTAAAACTTCCTGTGCTACAATATGAATAACAGTGAAAGAATTCATTTATAGAGAGATAACTTTTCTGGTAGCTTTTCAGGTATTAAGAGACATAATCATGACCAGGACTTAACAGAGGGCAGCAGAGTTAGTTAGGTGGGAAAAAGAGGAATTATAGCTTGAAGCTCAACTCAGGAAATTGTTTCTTCCCAGGTGACTTCTGGGAAATCTCTGATTTGTGTGTAAAATCCACTTGGGGACAATGAAACATTGCCCACATAGACACACCCTGGTGTGCTGAAGCAAATGGCACTCAGTGGAGAGCTATGGCTGGCTTAGAGATATCATGACTAGCCTGTTGCATTAACACCTTACTTCTCAATCTGTAAAATGGGAAAGGAAAAAGAAAAGTGAGGTGTGCATTATATAATGAAGGATCAGTGCCACTTGAGTTCAATTGAAGTTATCTGTCTCCCAGGAGCTTACTTTGCTGGGACATCTTGATTGAAAATCTGATTCCTATTTCCAAGAATAGATTCATGTTTCCTGACTTCTGGATGACATCACTGTCTCTCTCTTCCTTCACAGGGACCTCTGGACCTACAATTATCATTGACTTCCCACTATAAGGCAACTGTTAAAACAATGGTGAAACCATGCACTCAGCTAGTAGGTAGGTCTCCATACAGGACTTAACTCTATGGGTAGAATTGATTACAAAACACTCTACAGCCAATGAACTAGTCTCATGGTGAACTCCTGAACCAGCAGCTCCTCCAGAAGTCAACATTCTAGAACTTTGTGTTTCCTCCTCCCCAAGCTAATACAGTAATCCATGCTCTTCTATCATCAAAGCAATATTTCTAATTCTGGAAACATATTTGATTAAGAATCTCCATATATTCTTCAAGTCTTTACTCAGATTCTAGTCCTATTCGTCCATGAAAATTATGCTTTCTTGGCAAAGCTTCAAAGGAATTGGTACAGTTCATGACCTCATGGTCCTCAAGGCAGCAACAAAATATCTACCCTAATACCTCATCTAGTCTAGTATGAGTTTTGTAGTTTGTCCCATGAAGCTAATCCTCTCTGTCACTCTCCTTCTATCTCACCACCTGCTTTCCCAACCTTCCATGAGTGTGGGATACCTTGGTACATGTCTCCAGATATTGTCCTTAATTCTAATTTCTTGCTATCAAAATCTGAGTCTTCAGTGTTCAGATCTAGTACTGTTTAAACCTCAAAACTGCCTATGCTGTCTCTTTTAGTTCTAGTGATATCTGTTCTGTATCTTTCTTATTTTAGTTCAATTCACTAATATTACTGAATAGTCAGTGGCCATATGCTGTATTTTAGGTAAGTTCATAAAGTGAGGAGCTCTATGGTATTTTTAGAAGCAAGTGGATCTAAATTGATCAACGTGCAAGATGAGGACCCTGAGACTGAGGGTGGCTGACATAGTATATTTGCACAAGTGCACTAGATCAGGGGCAAGAGCATCTTAGGTATCACTCTTGCAATCATAGTTGTTTGAGATAAGGGCTCAAACAGGAAATAACTGCCACAGTGATATCTAAGAGCTCTGCCATCCAACTATGGAGTCACATTTAATGTGTCTACTGTGAAATGACATAAGAAAATTGTGAGAAGGCAGATCCAAACATCCATCCTACCACAGGCATTGAAAACAAGAAGAAACTTCCAGAAAGAACTTTGTCAAGGAATTTACATATTTTATATATGCAATCCCTTGGGGTAGTGACACAGTGAACATATTCCCGAAGTTGTCCTTAATCCTTCACCATACCTGGCTCTCTAACCAGCTCATTCATCACATTTATGGCTTAGAATTAGAGGACAATGGGATTGGTAATGGGGCACCCCAGGGAGAGGACTGTGTTCTCTGAGGGCTCAGCCAACATGCTCCTCCTGGCAATGACCCTAAGGCAATGACCATGCCTGTGTTTTTACATACAGATACCTCCCAAATGCAAATCTCTTACATGCATACAGATGAAAACACAGGACACATTTAGTTAAATTCAGGTCCATCTTTAGTCTGGAAGATACATCCTGGGCATCATGGACCTCATCCACAAGAAGATGAACCCCTGTGGTTCTTCCTCTTCCTGATGGCAGCTCCTCAATATGAGTGTCTCAGGGATTCAGATAAGCAGGTAATGAGGATGATGCATCTGAGCCCATGACTCACTGTGGTTCTCCTTGTCCTCAGGTGTCCTGTTCCAGGTGCAGCTGCAGTCATCAGGACCTGGCCTGGTGAATCCCTCACAGCCCGTGTCCCTCACCTGCACTGTCACTGGATTCTATTTAACCAGCAGTGATGTGAGCTGGATCCATCAGGCTCCAGGAAAGGGGCTGGGGTCAATGGGTGACATACACAGTAGTGGAAGATCATGCTCTATCCCAACTCTTCAGTCCCAAATAAGCATCTCCAAGGACAAATCCAAGAATGAAGTGTATTTAAAGTTGAACAGCCTAAAAGCTGAGGACTCAGCAATATATAACTGTGCAAGTAACACTGTGATAGGAAGTCAGGGTGAGCCCAGGAAAAATCTCCCTTGCAAGGAATGGGAGGGTTCTGGGCTGCAGCTGGTCCTTGTGACCACCAAGGGGCACACATGGACCAACCCCAGGGGCAGGTGCAGACAGGGACTGGAGAGACATTTCCTGACCTTGCCTAATGTACTCTTTTTGCTCCACAACATGTAACTCACAGGGAATGGCCATTGCACCTAATTAAAGCAGTGCTATAATGTACAGAAGATTCAAGCAAAGTACAGATTTCTTAAAATATTATTTCTTGCATATGTGTATTCTCCACCCCTCCCTCTGCCTTTTCTTCTGGTTATGGTTGAAATTTTTAATAAAGCTGGCTTTCAACTGATTTTATGAAATTCTATCCCTGAACTTTAGCCAGTCTCCTGAGACTGTCCATGCAAAATGGCCCTCCCTTTCCATCAGGCAGGACTTGTGTCCTCAGTGGAAGTTGGAGAAAGAGGGAAGCCCTGGCATGGTTTCAGGGGTAGCATCCAGGAGTTTCAGTTTGTTCTCTCAGTGCTCTGTAGTCCCAATGGTTATTTTAAATCCCTTATACATTCTGATGATCTTACATGGATGTTATAA
The DNA here is from genome assembly GCA_029593785.1 of Cabassous unicinctus. Taxonomy (NCBI): domain Eukaryota; kingdom Metazoa; phylum Chordata; class Mammalia; order Cingulata; family Chlamyphoridae; genus Cabassous; species Cabassous unicinctus. The sequence continues at coordinate 39,401 of JAQZBX010005648.1, forward strand.
TGTCACACACACAGAACAGAGTTATTAAATTTATATATTAGAAGATGATAAATTACATGATAATAATAAAAAAAAACTCAAAATATTTGTAGTTTTTACTTGTCCAAAGAGCATCCCTAAAACCATTTACACTTAATTAATGTCTTTATTTTAATTTTCAGGGATGTAATAGTCAATAATTTAACTATATATTCTTTTACCCCAAAATTGTCAAGTATTTTTCATATAAAGAATAGGCCAAGCTGTAAATTTCCAGTTTCCTGTGAAGAAGTTAAAGTCATCAGGAAGAAGTAATGTGCACACTTAATCCTGCCTGTAAAGCACAGATTTCTGCAGGCAGAGCTGATGTGACATCATCCCCAGTTGCCTCAGACTTGTGCTTGGGCCTCACATTCTATGGCAACCTAGAAACCTGAGGACATTTCCATCTGCCTCCCCCATCCAGCAACTCAGAATGGGAAATAACCCTGTCCTTGGTGCCCCTTGTGTTTAGGGTGAGTTTCTTTTCCTGGTTCTGAGGGCCTGGTGTACTTCCTGGTCAAGACCAGGGATGAGGACACTCTTCTAGAACACTTGTATCACCTGTGAGATAACTTGGCTCCTTGTCTTTTGCACTTTCTGAATTCCAGTTTCCTGGGAAAAGGCTGGGATATGTGGGGAGGATCATCAGTGGAGGGAACATCATCCACAGAGGAGCCATGATGTATCATGACAGCCTTAGCATGAACCCTCCAGAGCCAGGTGCATTTACAGGTGAGCCTCTGAGCTCCAAGGACACAGGTGCACATACTACTGTGCTAGGAAATCCAAAGGTCCCCAGGGTAAGAGGAGAGATACAAATCTCCCCCTCAGGGAAACACAGAATGGGGGCTAAGGGGACACTATGGCCCATGGGGCACAGGGGCCGGACCCTGTAGAAGCAGGGTGAGGAGGTTACTATTTGAGCCTCTAGGTCTCCTCCTTCCAAGCTGAGAGATTCCCACAGAACCTTGTACTCTTCTTACTGCATTGTTTTCCTCATTTCCTCAAACCCACAGCTCTTGGGCATTTAAATTTTGCTGGGGAACCTGTAAGTTCCACAAGAACCTGAGACAGAGTCACCTTTGACCTGGAATTGTGCATGGAGTGATAGTGATGGGACAGTATGCTCCCAGATCCTCACACCAGGTGATTTCAGCACCTCATGCTGCTCCGTCATCTTCCTCTGTTCGGAGTAGTGCAGGTGAGTCTATGAGGGATGGCCAATAAAAATTCATGCAGAAATTATACTTCATTCACCTCTATCTTCTCTCAGTTTCTTGTTATTTGATCTATTTCTCTTCATTTTATTCATTAATTTGTTCACTCATTTAAAATATATTTATTATCTGCCTTCTGTAAAGCATTGGCATTTCTTCATGATTATCAAAAAGAAATTCCCTTCACAGGAATGTAATTGTTGTAAACATGGGGAAGACACTGTATAAAGTCATACATTTTATGCTTAGTTACACAAAACCTTGATCTCTGACTTGTGCTCAGTAAACACAGAAGTTCCTTGGAAAGCCTCTAGAGTGCTCAGAGAGAGAGAATACCCATAGACTCTTCCACTTTTATATAAAAAGGTACCTCCCACATGAAAACCACAACCTGGGTTGCTGGGAGCCAACTCTACACCTCTGCTATTCAGAGTCAGCTTTCTCATGATTCAGGACAGAATTCTTTGGGATTCATGGGATTTGTCCAGTAGAACATGGAATCCTTTTCTTCCTTCCTCCTCTTGGTGGCAAAAACCAGCCAAAGCATGTATATGTGTGTGTTCTCATGTTGGTGTGCATGAGTGCAAGTATGCATGTGTATGTGTGAGGGTGGATACATTTGAGTGTGCACATCCCTGATTTTGTGCTTGTTAGTTTGTGTAGTTGTATTATTGTAATTGTTTATGTGTATTTAATGAGTGCATGTGTGTCTGTGTGTGTAGTGTGCATATGTATATGTGTGTGCCTATATGTGTGTATGAGTATGTGTAGTACAGATATACCAGATGTGTGAGTCTGGGCTGAAAATGCATGCTTGCATGTCTGTGTATGTGCATGTGTGTATGTGCATGAGGTATTGGCATACTAGATGCATGAATTGTCTTTCAGTCCCATGGTTCTCTACATGCAGATGTTCTCTGATGTGACCTTCAAATATAGGATGACAAAGGGCATAAGAGACACCCTGAAAGCCTCTGAAAATCTTTGGATTCACTGTGCCTGGCTCTGTGTAAATGCATCTTTCAGGCTCCTGGAAGGTGCTACATCCACTACAATGAAAAGATACCTAAATGAGCAGATGCCACAAATCAGCAGATGCTGCAGCCCAAAAGGAGTGGATGTGGCTAAGGCCATTGGGCACTCACCTCCCAGGTGGTAGGTCCTGGGTTTGGTTCCCAGTGCCTCCTCAAGATGGTGAGGAAACAATGAGCAGACAGATGAAACATCTGAGGGAGGGGGGATAAATAAAATTAAACAAATACAGTAAATAAATAAACCTTTAAAAAATCTCTTTAGTATCCATATTCCTACCAACAGTCTCTTCAAAGTACCTAAGCCTCACCATTTTGTATATGAATATAAATAAAATGTACACTAGAATGTAAACTATTATTAAAAGCCAGGAAGTTTCTCTGTTTCCAGATTATTTCCTAGCACCCATCCCCTAAGAGCTGGCAGGGAAATCATGAATAAATAACAAAGACATGGAATGACAGGTGTTCTTCGATCAAGGACAGTTTTGGTCAGAAACATCCTTCCTTTGACCCTTTCCTTGACTATAAGTCCCCAAAGAAGAACATGTTCATGGATCACAGACCTGTTCCTGGGTCATACTGATGGGCATCAGACAACAAAAAACAGCATGGGAAGACCATTGCTAATGTGACATATACTTCCCTGCCTACATGACTTTCCCATGACTGTTGTGAAAAGTTATGACAAACTTGGGACTAAAAGTAACACTTATTTTTTCTCCTATAGTTCTAATATTTGGAAATCTTAATTCAGATTTACTGCACCAAAATAAAGCTATGAATAATGATATATTTCCTCCAAAGATGCTAGGAGACAATCTGTTTCTTTTCCCTTTTCAGTTTCTGGTGATGCATTCTTAGAAATCCCTGGTTCATGGCCCTTTCAACCATCTTCAAAACCAGTAGTCTAAACTCATGTTTCAGGGATGCTAGATTACTATATTACTAATAGTGTTTTGTTATTCTCTCCCAGTATAATATGCCTCTGTCTCCCTCCTATAAGGACCCATGTGAGTCCATTTAGGCCCTCTAGAAAATCCAGGACAATCTCATCTCAAGGTCCTCAGCTTAATCACATCTGGAAAATCCCTCATGCCCCATTAGGCAGCACTCATGGGTTCCCTGTGGAAGGAAATAGATATCTTTTGGGTGCATTACTCAGCTGATCACATTACCCCTGAGGACCACTTCATTAGCTGTCCCCAAGTGTTCAGTGTCTCATTCTCTGTGTCCTTGTACTGGAAGCATGTGTGTGTGCTTGATGCTTAAATCTTTTGTCATAAGCACATACATAATCCAGCTGGATCTTTCAGGATGTATGTGTGGCTGTTTCTTATTTATTTTTCTAACCTGGAATTTATAAATATATAGTAACTCTGGAACTAAACCTCCTGAAGTAGAAGACCTCTGTTCATCCAGGTGTACACAGATGGTTGATAAATATCCCTGTGAACAAAAAGGAACAAAATGCCTGCTGAGCTTCCCCATGCATTAGAAAGAAAGGTCCTCCCACATGCAGTCAAGAACCCATGCTTCCACTATAATCACAACTCCAGAATGGAAAGGCTGATGCTTCCTTTCTCGGTGAACTGGGAATTTGTTAAGAGAGATCACCTCATGGACGTGGCAACATTGGATTTCTTACATTCCTTAATGACAACAAACCTCAGTAAGTGTCTCAGGGATTGGTGGGAAAGGCCCCGAATGGTGAGGATTCAACTCACTAACTGTGGTTGACTTTGGCCAGAGGTATGCCGTCTCAGTCCTCTCATGCAGAGGCCAAGCCCAAGTCTGGTGAAGATAGATCTCCAAGAACTTTTTGCTTACCTGAGTTGCCTGAAGTTTCTTTACCACAGCCCATGTTCCCTGCTGGGACTGAATCTGCTAGTCCCCAGGGAAGTATCTACAGTGCTTGTGGTGCTTAGGTGCCAGTTGTACCACATACTCAACCCTTCGTACCAGAGCAGATTCTCCCATCCAGAGACATGCACAAGAACCAGTTCCTGTTATAGCTGAGCTCCATGAATGTCCTGGAAAAAGCCTTTTTCAATGTTTAAGAATCACTGTGAGAGAAAGGCAGCAGGAACCCAGGCACAAAATGGCACAAACTGCATTTGGCATAAGGGAGCTGTCTTGCTGTGAATGCTCACAATCCTTGGATAACTGCGGCACACCTGATGAGTGGGTGCAGTGGGAGGTTGTAGAGGAGCCTCTTTAATTATCCTGGAAATTCCCCTTCCTACAGAGAAAACATTTTCCAACAGACCTTCCCTTTCTAATATTTAGCTCTGTGTTTGCAGGTCCTCCTGTAAGAATATGCATTAGTTTGTGTGTCATCATGTGTTAAGGTGTACATGATGCGTGTAAATATGTATAAATTTGAGTGTGCTTTAATGTGTATGTAGGTGTGACTGTTAGTCTCTGCACAATAGTGTTTATGTCACTGGGTTTGTCTTTGAGTTTATTACAGTGTGTGCTAGTTTGTATTAATTTGGGTGTGTTAGTGGGTGAATGCATTTTATCAAATGTCTTCAATTCAACGGTGTGTCCTCATATATATAAGTGTGTGTTTCTGTTAGTGTTTATTGAAGTGTGTGTATGTCAGTTGTGTGCATTAGTTAGGGTGTTTGTATCTGTGTGTACTGTTGGGTATGTGTACGTGTGTTTATGACTTTGTGTTTGGTCCCATTTGTAGGGGAATGATTTTAACAAATGAGCAGGTCATTATCTTTGTTCATAATATTCCATATTTTTACATAAACCCCTCAAATGCCACAAATATATATTGATGTACTTTTCTCCAATGGATTTTCAACTTTTTTTGCTGATAAATATCAGTATAAGAATGTAGGCTTCTACCCTTGAAACCAAGTAACAAATTTTTTAAACCAGCTGAATAATCCAGCAAAATCACTACAGCAAGCATTTCTCTTGAAATCTCAATTGCAAGCTTGATCACAAAAATATTTGTCTAAAATTTTAGGTAAAACCCTCCATGAAAAGAATGATTGCATATTAATCAAACAAAAAATTTACCTTTAATCCAACAGTGAACTGACAACACTGTGAGAATCTAAGAAAATATAAGTCTTTGGGAAAGTTTAAAATACATACAGGTTTGAAATTCAAACTGTAATTATGACAAAATTTGTGGTTGAGAAAACAGGATTCAAAAATAAAATAAAAATGATTAATTGGACTCCAATAAGTTAAAAGTATTTCTATCCCTATGAGAAATTCAAGAAAATGAAATGCCTAGTATCCAGGTTTGAGTCTTTTTTGGAACTTGGAAAATCATGATCCTGGAACTAACTCATTCCTGTAGGTGTCAGATATTTGATTGCATCAGTTTCCATTAATAGAAGATTTGATTAGTTCACTTTTGCTTAGATTGTTTAGGGCCTTTGATTGGTCTACATAAGTGAGGTGTGACTCAGGTTAGGTTTTTCTCCCTCTTGATGGAGTCTTATATAAATTGGGAACTGAAAGCAGAAATACACAAATACAACTGTCATGTTTACCCTGCCATGTTAGAGAAAGGATTCCCAGTTTGTGTAAGGCTGAATAAAAACAGAGGAAACCTTCATAGGCTGAGACACAGGCTGGAGGCTGGAATCAGTGGAGAAGCCCTGGAGAGATGAGCCAGTGCCTGATCACCCACAGCTGAGTTTGGGGAGAAAGCCTGAGAAGAAAGCATAGACAAGGTGGTAGACCTGCCATTTTGCAGGATTCCAGGATCTGCTAGCAACCAATGTTTGTTGAAGTAACATCTCTGACAGTGCCTTGATTTGGACATTTTCATAGCCGCAAATCTGTTAGATTTTCCCCTAATAAATTCCTATTATAAAAGTCAATCCATTTCTGGTATTTTGAGTCCAGCAGCTTTAGCAAATTAAAACACTTACGTACAGGCAAGAAAAATATATTTTTACATCCCACATCCACCAAATGACTTGCAATTTGAATTTATAGAGAAGATTCAAAATGCAACAGTAGGAAAACAAACCATCCAGTTATAAACTAGGTAAAGACTCAAAGACTGGTACATGCATCCCATCTACAAGATACGCAGATATTAAATAAGCACAAAGAAAGTAATGAAAACCATGTCCCATAGAGGAATGTCAGTGTGGTGGCTTGGAGCTATGTATCTCAGAAAAAAGGTGTTATTAACCTCAATTCATATAATGATTGGGGTGGAATCATTATACACAGTGTATTTCACTGAGGTTACTTCACTTATGGTATGGCCCAATTGAATGAGAATATTTCTTAATCTTTTTACCAGAATCCTTTATAAGCAGAATGAAATTCAGATACAAAGAGAGAAAGCCACAGGGAGCAGCCAGAAGCTGAATATCAATGACACCTAGAGGAGAAGGCAAAGGCCAGGAGGTGTTGCCATGTACACCGCCCTGTGCCAGAAAAGACAAGGACCAAGGGGCTGAGCAGCCAGAACCAAAACACCACAATCTTCTAGGAGAAAGAATCACCCTGATGACACTTTAATTTGGGACTTCTCCTAGCCTCAAAACCTGGAGCCAATAAACTCCCATTGTTTAAGCCACCCCATTGCATGGTTTTTGATTTAGCAGCCAGAAACCTAAAACAGCAACTTAAAACCACATAAATACCTCTGTAAACTACTAAAATGGCTAAAATTTTAAAAGGAATAGAGACAGTTTTAATTTCCTAGGCTACTTAAAGAAGATATCATGACAAGTTTCAGCTTAAATAATGAGAATTTATTTGCTTATGGTTAGAGACTGGGAAAATGTCCAAATCAAAACATCATCAAGGTGATGCTTTCTTCCCCAAAACCAGCTGCTGGAGATGCTTGGATCCTCTACCACATGGCAAGGCATGTGGCAATCTTACCTGGTCTGTTCCTTTTCTTCCAAGTTTCCTTGCTTCCAGCTTCTTGCTTCCATGGATTTCTCCCTCTCTCTATTCATTCAATTTATAAAGGACTCCAGTAATAGAATTAAGTCCAATATTGAATGAGGTGGGTTACACCTTAACTGAAGTAGCTTCATCAAAATTCTGATTACAATGGGTTTAAACCCACAGGAATGAATGAGATTTAAGAACATGATTTATGGAGTGCATACAACTGCATTCCACTACACTGACCATATCAAATGGTAAGAGGCATAGAGATTCATCTATTCCAGGTTGGACCATACAAATGGTAAGGGGATAGAACTTCATATATTCCAGATGGGAACACAAAATGAAACAGGTACTCTGGAAAATGATTTGGTAGTTTCTTATAAATTCAAACACTTACCACCTGATCTAGCAATCCCATTCCTGTGTTTTTATTCTAGTGAGAAAAATCTTAGATGTTGATGTTCCAGAACTGGGTCCATGAAAACGTTGCTGTGGATGAGAAAGAATAAGACAAAGAGAAGAAATAACTGGGATCAGAGGACTCTCTGACCAACCAAATTGGAGAAGAGCCCAGACACATCATAAAGTGTGGCTTTTATTTGGCTTTAGAACAAAGAAAATCCGTATGTGCATATGCAAAGGCAATAGATACATGACAGTTCACATTTTACTAAAATCAGTAATTCTTAAAGGCTAATGGCTCAGCTCTTCTTTACATTCCTGCATGTAGCAGACATTGTAAATCTTATAAGCTCAGGATGTTTCCCCACCCAACTCCTATCAGCATGAGACTGGAGGGCTTGTCTCCCACATTACAGGGTGTCTCCTACATTCCAAGGTGACCTGCTTTCTGTCAGTAGTCATGGCCTTTAATTGAAACTCCCTCACTTACATTTACATCAAAATATTTTCCCACAAATATTTATAGATAATTTCTGTAAATGTGTTAGAAACTAGAAACAACCTAATTGTCCTTCAAAGGTGAATGGATAAACAATCTGGGCTATATCCACTCAGTGAACCACTATACAGCAATACAAAAACAAAACAACAACAACAACAAAAACAATTGGTGCACAACTATTAATGAATCTCAAAGATAATCTGCTCTGTGAAAGCTGTCATACTTTAGAATTATGTACTGTAAGATTCCAATTATTTGATATTTTCAGAATATATTGATAATAAACAGATCAAGGGCTGCCAGAGTGATGAAGTGGATGCATGCTGTGACTATACAAGCACAGCAAGAGGGTGTTTTCCTTTTGATGGAAATGTCCTTCATCCTGATACTAATAGCAATTACATGAGTATACATTTGTGTATAATTAATGAATTGTTTACAAAAATGAAAATATGTTGATTTCATGTATAATTTAAACAAACATTAAATGAAAAATATAGCTTTAAAAACAAAGAAGTCAAAAGATGAGAAAGGAGGAGAGAATGTGGTTCAAGAAGTTGAACACCGGCTTCCCACATGGGACGTCTTGGGTTCAAGACCCAGTCCTGGCACCTCAAAATATAAATAAATAAATAAATAAATGGAAAAATAAAGTTAAGATTGAAATAAAGGCAAATTCATTTATTTAAATTAATGAATGGATAAATCTGGAGCATGATATTAAGCTAAAATGTACAAAAGGGATTCACCCACCATGTTCAAAACATGAAGTAAGTAAACTGAGACCAAAAATGTTAAAGGACAGACTAATAAAGGGCATAAAAATGCATGAACAAATATTAATGGGTTCATCAGAAGAAAAGAAAGGTAACCAGGAGGAGGGGAAATAATATCAAAGAACACTTTTATAATACTCCAAGTTGACTTATACACAAATCCTCAAACAGAATAATCATGCTGTCCCAGAAGTCACACAGCAAAAAATAAATAAAAAAAAAAATTATAAAGAGTAACAGATCCAAATTCCAGTAAATTTTTATATTTTAAGGAAAATGATAATCCATAAATGATTCTGTGCAGATCCTGACAAATTTTGTTAAACGATCATTTCAAGCACACATAGATTCAGTGTGGTATCACATGAGAAGACAAACAAAGTAAAAAATGGATACCATAGGCAATTTCTATTATCTCCAAATGTCTGGAGTAATAAAAGTATCATTTAAATGTGATAATGACAGAACAGTATTAAATACCAGGAAGAGTGTCCTAAAAACAGTCAAACTTACAAGAAAATATAAAGTAACTAGAAGAAGCAGAATGAAACTGGTTTGTGCAACATGACCAAGTGCAATTTTTCCAAGGAATTCAGGATTGGTTCAAAATATGGGAACTAAGCAAGGTAATGAATCATGATAAATAATGAAGGACAAAACCACATCATATCAATAGACATAGAAAAATCATTTGACAAAATCCAATGCACTTTCATCACACACTCATCAAACTAGGAATAGAAGAGAAGTAACTCAAACTTATATAGATAATCTTTGAAACACCCACAGAAGACAAAATGCATAATTGTGAAAGCAGCTAAATTTCCTATTAAAACCAGGAAAACAAAAACAATAAAAACAAAAGAGGATATCTGCTAAAGCAACTTAAATTCAACATTACTATGAAAATTCTAGAGAAACCGCTAAGGAAATAAAAACAAAAAAGACATAGGTCACAGAAAGAAAGAAGGAAAACTATCTCTTTTCACAGATGACATAATCTTATAAATGAAAATCTTAAGGAACTTATGCATGCATGCATACACATTAAAAAACAAAAACAAAACTAAGACTGAATGGAGAAGTTCAGCAAAATAGGAGAACACTAGATTGAGATATAAAAGTGAAATGTATTTTTACAAACTTGCATTGAACACCCATGGAATTAAAAATAAAAAATAATAAAACTTACTATAGCAAATCAAAGAATAAAAGAGCTGGGAATTGGAAGCGGGTGTGGCTCATTTGATAGAGCTCCCGTTTTCCATATGGGAGGCCCTGAGTTCGCTTCCCGGGGCCTCCTTGTGA